>PVHX01006351.1:0-101576 GCA_004024805.1 Geosciurus inauris | reverse complement strand
GCAGGCTCAAATGGTGGTTCCATTCCAAGTTTTCTAAGGAATCTCCATACTGCTTTCCAGATTGGTTGTACCAATTTGCAGTTCCACCAGCAATGTATGAGCGTGCCTTTTTCCCCACAACCTCGCCAACACTTATTGTTGTTTGTGTTCTTGATAATTGCCATTCTGACTGGCGTGAGGTGGAATCTTAGGGTAGTTTGATTTGCATTTCTCTGATTGCTAAAGATGTTGAACATTTTTTCATATGTCTGTTGATGGACAGTATATCTTCTTCTGTGAAGCTTGTGTTCAGCTCTTTGGCCCATTTATGGATTGGGTTGTTAGTTTTTCTGGTGTTAAGTTTTTTGAGTTCTTTATATATCCTGGAGATGAGTGCTCTATCAGATGTGTGTGTGGCAAAGATTTGTTCCCAGGATGTCGGCTCTCTGTTCACTTCATTGATTACTTCTTTTGCTGAGAAGAAGCTTTTTAGTTTGAATCCATCCCATTTGTTGTTACCATTCTGATTTTCTGTCCATTGTTCTGTATATTATCTGTAGAAGAGGTACCATCCCAACTACCATTATGGATTCTACATTTCTGTAAATTGTTTTATTTGTACCAGGTATTAAACCCAAGGATCCTTAACCAGTGGGCCACATTCCCAGCTCTTTTTTGTTGGGGTGGGGCACAGAGTCCACTAAGGTGCCTCGGCCTTGTTAAGTTACTGAGGCTGGCTTTGAACTTTCCATACGCCTGTCTCAGCCTCCTAAGCTGCTGAGATTACAGGTGTGTGCCACTGTGTCTAGCTCATTTCTGTAAAGTCTTAATTCATGTATTTAGAACTCTGTTGGACTTTTATGTTTTTTGGGAACCATGGCTCTTTTATCCTTACATAATTTTATTATGTATTTCTGGTAACAATTTTTCTTCTGAAAAATGCTTGTTCTTTTATTAATATAATCATTTGCCTTATTCTTTCTTTCTTTTTTTTTTTTTTTTGGTACTAGGGATTGAACTCAGGGGTACTCAACCACTGAGCCACATCCCCAGCCCTATTTTGTGTTTTATGTAGAGACAGGGTCTCACTGAGTTGCTTAGCACCGCGCCCTTGCTGAGGCTGGCTTTGAACTCGCGATTCTCCTGTCTCAGCCTCCCTAAATGCTGGGATTACAGGCTTGAGCCACCGTGCCCGGCTCTATTCTTTCTTTTTCGATAAGTGATTTTATGATATATATGTTCCCTTTGTTCATACTTAATGTATATTATTACAATTAAAGAAGATTTATTACAGATATATATTTGGCTCTTAATTTGGTCTAATTTATCTTCTGACTGCTCTATCGACATCAGTTACTTTAAATTTCATTATTGTTGTGGTTGTGTTAAGTATAGCAACTGATTTATGTTTTGCACTTGTTTTGTTTGTTATTTTGCATTTATTTACATTTTTTCTTCCATATTTTTGATCAGCTGAGTGTGACTTAAGATCACATGTGATCCACTATTGGTTTATCAATTGCGTCTCTTTTTAAAGGAGTTATTTACCCTAGCGTTGTGTGTATACACACTCATGCACTCAAATATACATATGATTATTATTAAATCACAATATTCCTTAAAATGGCTTCATGAGTAGAATGAAACTATTTTAAAACAAATCTCATTCAATTATGTGAATTCAAGCTGCAATACCTTTGTCTGTTTTACTGTGATATGAATACATGGAATATACCTTCTTAGCAAACATTAAAGTATACAATCGTAAACGTTAGGCAAAATATTGTATAACCAACCTCTAGAATATATTAATTTTGCACAATTAAAATTTTATACCCATTGGATAGTTATCATTTTAGTTGGTCAACCATCTGTTAGAGTGAAACAATAAATTGGTTAACATTCAAGAAATGATATACCATGGAAAACTTTCATGATGTAGGGAAACAGTTTAGGTTTGGTTGATATTCAAACAAATAGCACTGGTAGTTATCAATGATATTAGTAGAAATGTGTCAAAGAAACTAGAGAAATAGTCTTTGAAGAATCTAAGAATGGCAACTTTCTGTTCTGGGCATACTTGTTACCCCAAATTTATATTTTGGATTTGTGTGTGTGTGTGTGTGTGTGTGTGTGTGTGTTAAAAGTACGTGAATGTACAGTTGGGCCCAAGGAAACATTCAGGGGCAATAATATGTTCACTGTCATCTAACGGTGATGGTTTCGTAAGTAGATACGTGTGTCAAAACTTAGATCGTATAGTGTAGTTGAAATATGTAGCTTATTATATGTCAGTTTTATGTCAATAAAGCTGTGTAAAAAATTTGTTGAAAATCCAGCTGGTGCAAAGGATCTAAACCTGTGGATTCATTGACAAGTAGATGTTAATATCTGTCCAAACATAGTCAACTGAGACTGTGCACATCAGCATCAGGCCAATGATTGTATAAGACATATTTATCAATGCATGGACTGTTTATCAATAATTAGTTTAATAAGTCAAATTGGAGATAAAATTTTAACCCATTTAATATTATCTGGGTGACCACTGTACATAGACCTGGGGCTAAACAAAAGCAAATAATTCACAGATACAGCTTCAGAGGAATGGAAGGCTTACTCAGGAGGACGGCAGGCACATTGAGGCAGCAGGCGAGAGTCACTAACAGCCGCATGCTTGGGGCTGTGGGTCCCAGCACAGGGACCACACAACTGAGATAGGGGAACTTAGGAGTCAGTATTCAAAAGAGATGGCATTTGATTGGGGCTTTGAAGACCGCAAAGAAAAAGGAATTCCAGCAACAAAACAATCAAGATTTTATGTGCAATTTATTATTGTGTTTGGCTGAATTCAGAAAGAGCATTTAAAATAAAGCACAAGATTTGTGTATTGACTATGTTCTTAATTACTCTTTATTTACTGACTCTTATTCTGGGGATTTGAGATAAGACATGTGAGATAAGCGTTTTGGTGAAACCAGGGTCTTGGTGAATTTCAATTATTTCTTACATCGCGGTGGAGGAGCGGTGAATTGATGAATTTTAATTATCCCACAACAAACTACCGGCATGAACCTGGGAACCCCATTTAAACTTTCTCAATTTTGTGGGAAAGAAACTAATTTTGTTAACTTTATAGAATCGGAAAGACATAATTAATGCAAGTTATCTAGGTACTGATAGATGTTCAATACAATTTTTATCTCTTTTTCTCCATTAAAAACAACTGAATGAAAGTTATCTCTAAATTACATATATATACAAAAATATATATAATTTTTTGTGTAAATACACATACATTCATATATATACACTGGGGAACATAAAGGTATTTTGTCTATTACATTTGGGATTAAGACACTTCAAGTTTCCAATTATCTAAATCACAGAAGTATTTGACTTACTATTTGTGTGAGTTCAGTTTTCTTTTTTTGGCCTGTTATAAGTATGATCTATTTTGTACAAATCTGTCAACTTCACCCCATCTGAACTCTTTCCCCCCTCACCGGCAGCTGGCTTTTTAATGTTTTGACATAAAACATGTACATTCATACTGGGGCGTTATAAATTCCAGCTTCAGTTACACAAAAGAAAACTGGTAATGCTTTGGCATCTGAATAATGAGTCTATAAAGAGCCTGCAGAGGAACAAAAACAAAAAAAGAATCACCATTTTGACAGTCAGGAAAAAGAGTCAGGAAAAACATAACAAGTTACTTATCATTTTAATAGAATCCAAGGAAGAGGTTTAAATTTTAGCTCATTGTAAGATGATAGCAGAAGAATTAAGGTTCTTGTTCAGAAACAAGCCAGATACTGTTGGATAGATGTTTACATAAGAGCAACTCCTTGCGGAGTGTGTCCTTGCCACCTTTCAGCAAAGACCCACCATAAAACTCAGAGTGTCATTTACTCTCACAAAGCAGAGAGAGTGCATATCAAAGCCAGTGGACGTGATGAGCACACCAGTGCAAGAATTCCAAGACAGGCATGTGTGCGCAGTGGGGCACACCCCTAAAGAAAGATGTTCACATCCCCCATCCTCACCCTGTCACCAACACTCCTTGGGATCACAGCTTTAGTGTCTGGACTTCAGCAATACCTAGCCTGCCTGGTGTTGACTTGGTTAACCTGGAGTTTACCTGGAGTTCTGGAGATTCATGTTCCAAGTCTGGTGTGTTTGACCTGTGCATGTGCCGAGAGGGCTCTGTTTGCACTCCCCAAGTCCATCTCTACGCCAACGTGTGTTGGTTTGCCAGGAGGTCACCAATGCTGGAAACAGCCACAGGCAATGAAAAACAGCAACAAAAGTAACCTATTGATAACTTTGACAGTGAAAACACACAAGTTTGGATGTGATGGACATTTTCCTGTTGATTTAGTGCCCTGCTTTAAGATGATTTTTCAACTGTTTTCAATTTCTAAAAAGGAAACAGATGTTCAGCAGTTCTGTAGATACATATGTGCTAATCAATCATATTGCTTTTAAATCTTAAACTGAAAATCCACTCCAAGAGATCCAAGCTGATTTTACTTGAATTCTTATGGAAAGTGATTCTGGTGTCAGGTTGAAACCAACCACTGCACAGCATAACAAAACAGAATAATGTGTTATCAGAGAGGACCGCATAGACAAAGAGAGTCAAGGTGGATTCTCCGAGGAGATCCAGAGCAGGTGTTCTGGCACATATTCTCTTGAGCAACATTATGTCTCCTTTCATAAGCCTTCACAAAATGGGGCATGCTAGCTGGCCTTCAGGCACAACAGAAATTAAGTATGTTTTGATTTGACATGAAGAACAATTTTTTTTTAAGTGTATATTTTGGTAAAGATGAGACATTTTTGGAAGAGACATCACTCATTTCTTTCAAGGAGATATGGAAACATAAAATGCACCTGTGATAACAGAACACTTGATGGACACTTCGGTGGGATTACTGGACAGATGCCCTCTAATGGCAGAACCATTGCCATGGCTTCATATCTACCTAATCATTTATTTTCCATCTAGATGTACAAAAATTACCAACATTTTTGGTCCTCTTCCACCTGGGTGACTTATTGTGGTCATTACAGTTAAGACTCTGCCTGCCCCTCCCAGGCCAAGATTCTAAACTGTTTTACAAGATTCTTGCCCTCACCAGTGTCCACACAGCTGGACACAGGAGACTCCGATGCCTGCCCCACATGATGGAAGGCACCCTGAGCCCTGATGAGCCCTGGGGGAAGAGGAAGTCCGACAGGGCAAATTGACCTGCACCCAACATTGCCTATGTGAGAAATAGATTTTTTATGCTAAAATAAGCCACTGAGATTTGTGTGTTATTATTGCAGCTAGTGTTATTCTTACTTGACAAATAGATTCTATGGTTCTATTCTATAGTTCTAAGTTGCATCATGCTTCAAAAACATTTAGAAACAACCCACAGACCAAAAGGTAATAAAGAACTTCATAGACTTTAGCTCTAGTTTTATGCATTATCTGGAGTTATCATTTGTTTATTCATTTTTGGTCTTTTACAGAGTTTGATGTTCTCTGTTATTTTTCTGTAAGTAACTACATGCATTTACAAAAATTCAGTTGTTTTAAATTCTCATCATCTCTCTCTCCTTTATTTGAAATATTAACTTGAAGTACTTCTTTTATTAGTTGGTTGTGGGCTATAATTTTGTTTTATACTCTTTATTTTATAATCAGATAAAAGAGTACTGGGGGTCTAGTTCAGTGGTAGAACCCTTGCCTAGCATCAGGGAGAACCTGCATTCATCCCCAGCATGGGAAAATTAAAAAGGTGGAGTGGGTGTCTTGGTCTGGATCTATGACCAAGAATTGCTGAGCTCAGACTAATTTATCTAGGCAGATTCGTGGGGTGAATCACCAGCCTCACATCAAGATGGGTTTTATAAGCTTTAATATGAGACAATATAACAAAGCAAACAACAGTTATGTTTTGCAATATTGAATATTGTATATAATGAATCAATAATATAGAAAAACAGAAAAAGAGAGCAGCTCCAGCCCAATAAACACTCACCAATCAAAACCAGATAACACAACACAGGTTTGCAAGTACACTCAAAGCATCATCATTACCTCCAACACCCAGCCTTGGGTAAAATAAGCAACACCAAGAATGGGATAGACACATAGGTAAGAGTCTTGCTCCTCAAAGCACCATCATCACCTTCAGAGTCTTGCTCCTCAAAGCACCATTCAAGATTCTCCTTCTTTACCCCAAACAGCATCAACACCTTCAACACCTATCCTCCGGTAAAATCAGCAAAATCAGCAACACCGAGGGTAGGGTAAACAGCACAGGTGAAGGTCCTTCTTTTCCACTTAAAGCGTCATCACCACCTTCAACACCCAGCCTTGGGTAAAATCAGCAACACCAAGAGTGGGGTAAAACAGCACAGATGAGAGTCTGCCTTCTTCCTTGCAAGTCAGCTTCCTTCTTCTCATCATCAGGTTCCTTCTTCTTACTCAAAACATCAGATTCTTTCTTCCCTGGTTGAAATTTCTTCTAGGATGGATTCAATCTCTCCTCTTCAGATGGATCCCGTCTTCTCCGGTCCAGATGGATCCCCTTCTTCTCCGGTCCAGTTGAAATCCTTCTCCTTCTTCTGGCTCTCTCTCCTTTGGAGGGCTTAAAAAGACACAGCAACCCCTCCCAACATGCAGTCCAGCGTTATGCAGCAGGCCTTAGGCTGTAAAATCTCTGTGAGGTGGGAACTGGCCAGGTTCCAAAACTCACAGGATCAAAGGCTGAAAGTTTTGAGGCACCAAGAGCTCCTTAGTGCGCCAGATGGCCCTGAACAATAACATTGAGGGTGCTTCCTCAAAGTTTTTCCAAATTCTTCACCAATGAGCTCTCCCCTCCTAAGTCACACTCAAGGACGGGCCCATATTATTAACTATCCATACAGTAGGGAAGACCAGCAAAAACAAAACAGATTTTTTGACTTACAATCTTACTTGTAGATCACTAGCATGTAGTTTGTTCCTTAAAAGGTGCTCAAAATATACAAAATAACTAGCTTGATAGAACTTTTCTAAATTATTTTTTCTAGTTATAAAATTCTAACAATGGCTTTAAATTTGATATGTGAAATATGTTACCGATTCATTCCTTGTTCAGGGAATACTCACTTATCTAACATATGCACCCTGAATGATTGGAGATAGAGTGGAAAGAGGGCAAGTCTTGCCTCAGGAATTGAAACATTTAGTTTAGTGAGGTGTTTAATGTAAGAAGGGGTGCTTTCCTTGTCTGCTGTTTTTCCACAGGATTGAAAGAGAGGGTGGTAGAAAGGGAGAGGGAAAAGGAGGGGAAAGACATCTTTTATTCTTAGATTGTGCGCACTAAAGACCAGCCACATTGTGGTGACTGAATTTAAGTGACTATAATACAGAGTGTGGTGGAGCTGGACTCCTCTCTGCAGCACCTTGATTTGGTACATGTTCTGTGGCAACAGCTGCACCTTCTTCAACCCTTCCCAGGATGCTCCGCTTGCTGTCCTGCTCCAGGACCGAAGAGTTCATGGGAGGCTAGTGAGAGTTTTTCCTCCTTATGGTCTCTCAGCCCAGTGACCCCGATGAGTCTTGTTCTGTGTAGTCTATTAATTCACTTCTACATAACTATTGTCCAGGCCTAGAAATTGCCAGTCTTCTCCTGTATTTACTACTTTACCCTCTCATCTTACTTGTTTTACATGCTCTCATATAATAAGGAAAAAAACAGGTATCATGCAATTCAATACATTCATATTTTAGCACCAGGCTCTAAAATTTCTCAACATTTTTTTCCATAACACCTAAGATATTACCAATGAGTATTTGCTATTTTCTAATCTTCTGGCTTCATTCAAATTATATCTTTTTACTCAATTAGGATCCAAAGCAGATGAGATATATTTTTAAAAAAAAATAAACACTAAGCCTCTTTTAATGTAAACCTCCTCTTCCATTTTTTATACATTTATTTTTAAAAATTGAACTGCCTTTTGGAAATCCTGTGAACTCTTTCATGTTCTGCATTAGGTGTTTTCTACAGCAGTGCCCATCTGGTGTGGCTTTCTGCCATGGCTGCTACCTGCAGACAGTGCTTCTGGCAAGACGACACTTCTTCTGTCATAGGGGCAGAAGGTGAAGAGCAATGGCCTGATGCTATGTCACAAGGTGCCATTCACTTACAGTCTGTCATCAAACAGCCTCCCGTATCACAATGAGAAAAAAAAGGCAGGCAGACATAAAGCATTAGAATGTTCTGAGAGAAAAATCATGTTCACATATATCTTATCACAGTGTAATTATCCTATTTTATTATTGGTTATTCTTGTTAATCTCTTATTGCACCTAATTTGTAAATGAAGCTTTGTGATAAGTACGTGTGTATAGGAAAATCAGTACCTGTAGAGTTGGGTACTCTCTGAACATCTACAACTTTAGGCATTCACTGGGTTCTAGAAATGTATCCTAGTTGGATGAGAGAATTCTACTGCAATTCAGTGTCATTTCAACTTAGCTGTTTGTCTTCTTTTTTTTTTCTTTTCTTGTAAAAAATAAAATAAACACCTAATCTTTAATTTGATTTTACTGTTGGCATTTTGGCAAGAACACTTTGTGAACTGCAGCACACACAGGCATTGTAGTCCTGCAATTGTGGGAAATCCCCCTTTGGATTAAGTTAAATTACTTGGTGGTCTCGATTTTCAGCTCGCTGACACCTGACTCCACAGGACATTTATCTCAGGGTTTCATCCACTGGTGGCTGCCTGGACGGTTACTAAGCAATAGGGTGAATTTCTGTCTGATCTCTCTTTTTTTTTTCTGTCTGTAACTCTTCCATAAAGAACTAGTTTTTAACTAGGGGTTAAACTGCACTTAAATGCAGTTTACATAAAGACATTGGACAAATGTTTACTGATTTCCCTTTTATTGTCAATTTTCTGAAAGAGGAGAGTCATTTTTACTTTCCACGAGGGATGCATTGCAGGTTTGATTCACTCATAGCTTGTAGAAGTGTCTACACTTGTCAACGTGAAGGCTTTGGGTCTCTAGGTCTGTGTGGGAGTATCTGTGTTTGTGTGTGTGATTTCTTCGTTGTGTTTGGTATAAGGTGATGGCCTGCCCTCATAAGATGAGGCACAAAATGTTCTCTCCTCCATTGTTTTCTTGGTTTTATACAATTCTTTTTCTTATATTTGGAAATATTCACTAGTGAAAACAAGGAGTCTGCATTTTTTGTAGAATGTTTTCAATAAGAAATTCAATTTTAAAATGTGAAGCTTTTTGACGTTTTCTGGGGTACGAATGTTATTTAATGTTGATGAATTCAAATATTCATATATCTGATGTGATCACCACAGTCAAGGAACTAGCATGTCCATTACCTCTGAAAACGTCCTTGTTTCTTTTGTGTGTATGGATGTGGTTCACAGTGAACAATTCTGTTATTAACTACAGTTACTGTGTTGTACAGCAGATCTCTACAACTTGCCCTTCTGGCATGACTAAAACTTTAGACCTACTGAGCCACAAGTTCCCGTTTTCTCCTCTTCCTGGTCCTTGGCAGCTACCATCCTATTTTCTGCTTCTGTGAGTTTAGGCATGTCTTGTAAGTGAGATAATTAATTATTTGTTTTCTGTAACTGGTTTATTTCACATGGTATAATACTCCCTACATTCATCCAAGCTGGCAAAAAAAGTAAGATTACCTTCCTTTTAAGGCTCATAATGCCCCATCCTAAGCACATTGAACATTTTATTTACCTCTTTATCTGTTGATGGACATTTTGATTCTGTTTTCATTATTTCTGATCCTACATCTATTCATTCCTTCATTCTACTTTAGATTTACCTTGTTTATCTTTATCTTGGTGATGAAGAATCTTCTATCATTAATTTTATAAAGCTTTTTCATATGTAATATTAACATTAAAAGCAGTAGGTTTTCCTCTGAGTATACACTTATCTACCTCCCCAAAATTCTTTTTTTAAAATTTTTATTGTTACTAAATTTGAAATATTTTAAAATGCCCATTTAAATTTATTTTTTTGCCAAATGCATTATTTATAATCATTTATAATCATGTCAAATGTCAAATGTCTAAGCACTGGAAATTTTCTATTTTTGCTCATCAAAACTTATTTTCAAATATTTATTTTGACATTCTTTTAGAATATAAATTATCAGGTTTTTTTGGCTATAATTTTTTTACATGTTACATTATCATTTCAGAGTAAACAATATAAGAAATACCTTTGAAGAGATAATATTGGAGATTATCATTGCAGGAGTGGCCACTTCTTCATGAAAATTTCTCTGTCGCTGTCAGTACTGCTGGTTTGCTGGTAACAAATGCTCTGGTTTTCGCTCGTCTGTAAATGACCTTATTTTGTCTTTATTATTAAAAACATGAATGCAACATATTTGTGGAAAATGTTTTCTTCAGTTCAATTTTGTCATTCTAGACTTGTGGCTCCACTCTCTACAGCAATGCCTTCCTTCTGGTCCCAAGTTGGTGGCTCTCCATCATTGTTCTGTAAGGAACACTTGACCGACCCTCCTCAGGATCCTTTAAAAATTTAGTTGTGATCCCTAGCTTGGTTTATTCCTAGCTTTGAATTTATCTTCCTTAGGCTTAACTAAATTTCTTGAATCTTTAAAATTATATTTCTCATTAATTCAAGAAAGACGGGGAAGAATTAGTTCTGAAAAAAATTCTGACTTATTCTAATCTCCTGTCTGCCTGGAAAACTTCAACTACATGTGTATTGGATGTTTTATGTTGTTCTACACATCACTGACAATCCAAAATATATCTGTATATCTCTCTGTGTACACACACACACACACACACACATACATAATATATGTACGTATGTGTGTGTATGTGTGTGTGTGTATGAAATAGATGCTTTAAAACCATTATCTGGAAAGTGCATCACCTGATTCAATTGCAAGGTTGATCTTTGTTTCCTGTCTTGTCTCTTGCATGGGCCATGTTTTCCTCCTTGTTCATGTATCTAATAATTTGGGTAATTTAGAATATAAATTATCATTATTCTTTTTTTGACTATAATTTTTTAAATGTTACATTATCATCCCAGAGAATTGCATCTTGGATGGTGTGAGTGATATATTTTAGAGATTCTGCTATATTCTCTCAACACTATTAATTGTGTTTTGGTTTTGTTTTATGTATTTTCTTCTTAAGTGGGCAGTTGATGTGCCTGAATACAGGCTGCGAGTACCATGGTGGGCAGTAGCTTAATTATGTGTGCATTCTTAGCTTCATGTTTAAAACCCACCCCACACTGTACAGTCCAAGTGAGGCACCTGGGCACATTACACAGATTTTGGAGCATTTGTTCTTAGCTGCCTCATGTCTTTTATATTTTCCCACCTCCCAGATGTTGCATTTGCCTGACTCTCCTCACCCACAGCAGGAAGACTTCAAAATTCTCTTCAGGTTGTAGGTGTGGGGAACGTGGTCCCTCATGTTCCCAGTTGGGACTACTGTCAGTCCAAAAGTTACGAAAGTCCTGGGCAGCTCCTTTTGTTCTGGGTCTCTCTGGTTTCTCCTTGCTTTGGGTCACTGCTTAGAGCCTCCATTTAGCCATCACCTTGTGTTTTGAGTGTGCCTAGTTCTCTACATTACAGTAAATACACTAGAAACTCTGCCAGCACTATTAAACCTTTCAATGCAATCCAAATTCACATTTTTCTTAATATTAGTAAAAAAGCCATGTTTCTTAATGTTCATTGACGAACTTACTTATTCTTCTCTGAACTATCTGTTCAATATATACTGCTCAAATTTTTAATCCTGGTGAATGATCATCATTTAAGGAATTCTTTATGTTTTAGGTAAATATTTATTCCTATAAATCGTATTTTTTTCACCTTGTTCCATATTTTGATTCACAGTTAGATGCAATAAATATGAATTCAAAAAATAAGGACATACATAAATTGATTAAAATATATAGATTTTATATTAACAGAAATGTATTCAAATATTCAAGGGAAAGTCAATAGATCTTTAAAATTAGTAGGCATGTTTAATCCTTGCAGTAAAATTTAATTCCATTTATTATTGAACTAAAATTCTGGATTTTTGGATAAATTTAACCACATCACTGTATCCTAGACCTGATGATATGATAGTAAATTAAAAGCAAGAATTTGAATTTCTGCTTAGCTATATATACACTCCTTGACATTTCTCTTTTATGTGTTTGCATTTTTATTTTCTGATTTCTTAGAATGAGAATCTTAGAGAAAAGTACTCTAATTAATGTCCATAATAAGAAGTCCACAACATGAAGCAAAATATACACTTGGCAATAATTCCCTGGTTGATATTTTGTCCTTTCTTCTAGGTTTGTTTTCATAATTACACTTTCATCATTTCTAATGAGCTGTCAATTTCCTATGCAAATTAAGTGGAGCAGACATTAAAGGATTTATTTGAGAATCGTAACAAGGGTGCCATGCTTTTATAGATGGCTGTGACTCAAGCAAGCTATTAACAAGGGGCCCATTCTGGGGTATGCTCTTTATTTTTATCAACTATGTATATCAGCTTCTAAGGGAAATTCATAAACTGAATTTTAAATCTTACACAGTAATTTGGAAACTTCCCAATTTTTTTCTTTGTAAGGCTATGTAGCTGCTGCCACAATTAAGTTGTTAAACACCTTAAACTGTGGTGTTTGGTTACTAATCGTAAAGCTAAGTATTGAATAGCACTCCCCTCATAGCCTCCATTTCTTAACATTTTGGTAAAGAAGTTATATATATATATATGTGTGTGTGTGTGTGTGTGTGTGTGTGTGTGTGTGTGTGTGTGTACATATATATCCAGGCAGAAATGGGGCACCAAACGTGCCTTGTTTTCCCTTGGGTAGAACTTTACTACTGTTTTTTGGTCTAGATTAGTTCTCTGTATCTTTGCCTGCCACCCCATACCCAGTCCTGTACTTAATCTGATCTGGTCTTAGCTGACTTCCTCACCTCACACTAGACCTGCTGGAAGGGTACATCAGTAACTTCACTTTCAACAGTGACTTTATATTAATAGGTAAAGAGGTGGAGCTTGTCTTCCACATGGAGGATGCAGAGAATAAACCTCTCAGGTAGACAGGATGTCAACTGCCTTATGATTCTGAGGTGTATATGATGTGGCATGATTTAGTCTGTTCTTGAAAGATACACTCTAGCTCCTGGGACAGTCACATGCACAATATGCTTGTAATCTGACTGAAAAAATAAAAATAAAAAAGACTCACAATTCTAAGAATATCCAGAAATTGTACGTTGCTGAAGACAGTGGCTTCTACCTATATGCTCAGTAACATTACATTTAATTATTTCCAAATATCACACACAGCTTGACCAATGTGTACATTTGATTTTGGGGAGACTAAAAGCTGGAAATTCTAGTATTATGTTGAAAAACATCAGATGGTGCATGGAGCTCACCTGTTTACTAAGTGCTATACAGAGAAGATAACAACTTACTGCTATGAATAAGAGATTTCGTGTAATTTCTATCCAGAACTAAAAATGATTCACATTTATATAATGAAACACCATCAAGGTGTTTAAAATGTCTATTGAACAATCAAAACAGCACTATGGTGCTATCAAACAGTATATGCGTAACTATGCATTAGAGCATTGTGGATTCCAATTATATGCTTAGGTAGCACTTCTATTTTAAATATTAATAACTTAGTAACATTAATTACTCCAGAAGCATTGTCCAAATTGTAATATCTTAATGTGTGCCACAAATAAACTTCTGGAGTTGCTACATAGGCTTGCTTCTTTTTTTTTGGTTTTGTTTTGTTTTTTTGGTAGCTGCAATGGAGTTCAGAGGTGCTTAGCTCCTGAGCCACATCTGCAGCCATTTTAAAAAAAATTTTAATTTTGAGACAGGATCTCACTAAGTTGCTTAGGGATTGGCTTTGTACCTGCCATCTTCCTGCCTCAGCCTCTCAAGCCCCCTGGAATTACAGGCATGCACCACCATGCCCAGCTATAGTCCTACTTCTTGATAAAGCAGGTGGAGCCCCACACCTGGGCTGAAGGGTGGGGAGTAGTGCTCACACTGCCATAGCAGACAGGGTAGAATGAAATTGACAAAGAAGGCTGGGTCAGCATGAGCAAAGCAGAGGTGGAGACAGCTCTGATTGGATAGATCAAAGCAAAAGACGGGGAGAGCAGCTGTGGGTGGGTGGAGTCTGCTAATGCCCCACTGGAGAGCTTGGGCTTTGGGAGTTTATCCTGACAGCAATGAGCAGACTCGAAGATTAAGAAAAGATGAGTCAGTTGGCAGGACAGGCATTTTTGAATCAGGAGACTTAGAGTGCTGGATAAAGCATTAGGTGAAAATAGAAGACTTGGCATCAATTTCAGTGGTCTTCTTGTCAAAACTGATGGCCCAATGAGATATAAACAATGCACTTTTTAGGTTCATTAGGTGAAACAAAGGCTACATATTAGGCAAAGAAACAGGTGAGGATAACCTCAAGTTTCTTGCTTGGTTCGACACTGAAGCTAAGAAAATATTATGTTAAGCATTTGGGGGATATTTTATTATTGAGTGCCTAACTGTGACTTAGTGTGATTTAAAAAGACACAATGCTGTAGAATATATTGATTTCTAGATGTCTGCAATATATAATAGAGGTGTCAAGTATAGTGCTAAGTTTGCATACTTGGAGTGGATTTTGGGATAAGCATAGCAATCTTGAAGTCTTCTAACAATAAAAAGAATAACTATATAGTGATTGGTAACTACCATGCATCTGAGAATTGCTTGTAGAGAAACTGTACAGAAAGGGTTTGCCTGTTTGTGAGATTAAACATCATGGAATCTTCCAATCCTGTCCACGCCAGACAAGTTGGAATGAATTATCTTTGCATGCCTATACAGGAGTTTAAATGTAAACAAAATATTCCCTACAAGTAATCTTTCATAGGAAATGAATGAAGAATCATAACTTATGAGTCACAGAAATGTTCACTTTATTACTATGCAGGTAATGGCTTCTGGCCAGGAATACGAATGGGGTTTATGAAGCACAGAAACTGGCCATTTGCCAGGGATAGGTATGTTGCCTTCAAAGAGCTGCCATGTAAATTATATACTTATTTCATAAATAGGAGCCTAATTGTCAAAAAAGACAGCAGGAGACAGAGGCAAGCCGATTAGACCACGATGTAAACAAGAAAGTAAAGACACAACACAGAAGCATTCTAAAGGACAAACCAATTTTATAATTAGATACCTTGGCTACTAAATCACAACCTCAAAGAAGCATATGAAAATAAAAAGGCCATTCAACAAGCAAAACAAGTGGATATATTTGTGAGTTCTAATAACCTATGTGTAACCTGTTTTTCTGAACAAAGGCAGTAATTTATTCTTCATAAACAACATTGAAACAAAAAAAGAAGGTTCTCTTAAGAATGGTGATTGAAATTAGGAGATGGAGAATGATGGAGAAAGAAATTAATATTAAATAATTAGTCTCCACCTCTTCGTCCAAATGAGCAAGGAATAGAATGGAGATGTGCCCAAAAGACAACTCAGGAAAGACTGGGATTATGGCTACATTCATCCTTTTCAGGTAGGACTGAGGCTCCAGCTCAGCATAGAGTAAGACCCTAAACCCTGGACTCAATGCACAGCAATCTGGACTACAACATAGAAACCTCAACACTGAGCATCCTGCTACACACCTCGCCTAATTTATTCTGATAACTTCTTGGTCCTCTTTACTTATTTCTAGTAAATATGAATCACAATAATTCTTCACATGGCTTTCATTGAATCCATTTTGTCATCATCTTATGAAGCATCTGCTAAGATTAAAAATACATTAGAGCCATGATCTGAATTAAATAACGATTGTTTCCTAAATTCAAAAAACCCTAAAATTATTAGCCATGAGCAATTGCTATTTAAGAAACTTAACAAAGAAAATTATTAAGTGATATAAAAAGAAGGCCATGTTGGGAGAGGCAACAGATTCAGTAAGACAAGTTTCAAGGAGGTATTTTCCTGAAAGAGGCAGAAAGAGAGGATCAATAGACCAGGTAAAAGAGAGGGCAGGTAGATCACTATAATCTGGAAACTTGGAGAACATTTTCTTTGACAGCTTGTCCAACTTATCCACCTTCATAAGGCAATCAGTTTCAAGTTAAATATTGATGGATGCTGTCCTTAATTCATTCGAGTAAGGTTTGGAAAAACTTCTAGTGAAAATCTACCAGACTAGCTACACTATATTTTATTTTATTATGTTGTATGGTATAGGGTTCTGCAACAATTCACTTACTTTAGTATTGTATCTAACTTGATCCAGACTGTTAGGCCTCTAGGGAGTTCATTAATGTACACATATCACAAATGGCTCTCACATAACGTGTCCTAGTAAGGCTGTGAGGGTTTTGTACTTTCTCCACACCTAACTCAATTAGTAACCAATCATCTGTGTTGTGTAATAGCATCATATCTTGGAATAAATTAATTGATGTGAACAATTTTTTCATAATATGCTAAGAAACAACACATTAGAAATGACAAAGTCCTGAATAACAAAATGAAGAGGTATTGTTGCCCTTGCCAGGTTAAGTAGGACCACTTCCAATGGAATGAATCGATCAGTAAATGAGAAGCAAGATATTTGATGAGTCAGTTGGTAGTACATGTTTATTGCCAGGAGCTATTTGACTTGCTTGTGGAAAGTGCCAACTCTGGAACCCTGTCTGCAATTATGGGTAACACCTGATCAAGTTCACTGTGATTCACAGTCATTCTCTAAAATCAGATTTGGCTTTGAACTTAGCGTGTCAAGAAATAAAAATGGAGACCTTGACAGTTTCTAAGTGTTTGTATTCCAACTGCACATTGAGAACAGTGGACATTACCATAGAATGGGTCCATGGGTCCCTGAAGCCACTGTGTGGCTGACTCAGGGCAAGTTTCCATGCATTGCCTGATCTGTGTAAGCTATCACTGTGATCACATAGGTACTTGGGTTCTTATGAGTTGATGTCAACTTGAACCTCATAGCTCTTTCTCTGGTACATAGTCATCTTCTCATGTGACTTCATATATTTCTAGGAAAAGCTTCCGGGAAGACTAACAGTGAACATTGTAGGGAAGGTTGCAGGATCCACCTTTACTTGAATTTGGCCTTTTCTTCATTCACTGGTCCATATGACTGCTCTGTGACTTAATTTTCCACAGGAACTAGACATTAGGATTCTAGCTTATAAAATAGGGTCCCTGCTCCTCAGACATGTGTTTTCATGAATCAAACAATCCATTAGGAGTCTACAAGTCTTTGTTTCCCCTGCAAACACAGGATCAATCATTCACCTTACAAACTCCTGGGAGTCAAAGCATTGTTTAGTACCCCACCTCTGAAGTCTTCTATAAGAACTTGTCAAACTTTTCTCACATGGTTTCATCCTGGTCTGCACCCTGCCACCACAGACTCCTGTTAGTCTTCTTGAAATCAAAAAGCCTATGTCCTTGTGAATTTTACACATGTCATTACTGCCCAAACAAGACAATTAGCAGAGTTTTCAAGGTACTGGTGCTTGACCCAACCATGCGTGTTTTAGTGACCCTGTTTCCTCTGAGACTTTCCAGTGACTTGGTTTGGATGTGGCTGAATGACAGAGTCCATCCAATCCCATGTTCACTCCAACTCTCACTTTAGAGGATTTCTTTATGATGAAAAACTTCTAGAATTTAAACCTTCTAAAGATTACACTCCACCATTAATCTAGGTTCTATTAATCAACCAACCCATCTGTTATGAATATTTCTTGACATTACCTTCAAGCTACATGCTGGATTTTAAATCTTGATTTAGTATATGTGCATCAAACTCTTTTTATTCCCTATCAGGATTTATTCCACCACACACTTTCCAACTTCTGCATGACGAAAGTTCTCAGGATTTTATGAATCCTTGATATATAAGTATACTCTGTCCCATGTATCCCTGGCAGATATTTCTTGGACATTTTGGAATTTCACTGTCCCTAGGTGTCTGAAAGAATAAAACAAAATGTCAAGACCACCTCTGGGGACACCCATGGGAGTCTAGGCCTAGGTCAGGCCCAGGACTACCCCTGCCATTTAGCACCAGAGCCCCTGCTGGCCAATGGGAGCCTAAGCCCAGGCACAGGACTGTCTACAGGGACAACACAGGAGCACAGGCTAAGGTCAGGCCCAGGACAGCCAACACACACCTGTGTGAGAGGCCAGGCCCACGACGACCGCTTCTTAGAGTCAAGGTCCATACTATCACTCCCTTCCCAAATCTATCTTGGGATACTGCATCCAGTGCCATATCCCTTCCCAAGTAGTAGCCTCCACCTTGGGGCAACAGACAGGGCCTGAAGGCAGCTGCCTGCCACAGCTCAGCATGCCACAGTGCTGCGTCACTGAACAGTCAGCCCAAAGCCATTGTAAGTTCCAACTTTCAGCCCCATCTCTGAAAGTGTTTGCATCCATCTTGGGCCACCCCCAATGCGATCTTGAGTTACTTACACTATGGCCATCACCATCTTTAGTTGCAGTAGTAGCCATATGGGGACACCTGCTGGGTACTGAAAGTGAGCTATAAGGTGAGGTACCGGTAATCTGTAGAGTCACTACAAGATTATAGGATAGAAACTGCAAAACCTCAGATTGGCAGTGAAATACAGGAAGACACACAGTCAACATGAAAAAACAAGGGAAGAAAGTGCCCCAAATACACTAAGATACTATAATAATAGAATTAATTGACAATAATATAATTCATTGAATTACATTTTATCATAGGTGATAAAATGTAAGAGAAAGAATTCAGAATATATATAATTAAAAATGTTTTGTGAATTAAAGAAGGAGGCAAATACAGGCAAAAAAAATTGAATTGATCAATTCAACAAAGAGATATGAGAGCAAATAAAGGCAACCTTTGATCACACCAACAGAGATAAGGGAGCAAATACAAGTGGAAAAAGATTACTTTAAGAAAGACATAGAGATTGTGAAAAAAAATCAGAAATTCTTCAAATAAAGAAAAAATAAACCAAATAAAAAACTCAACATAAATTATTACCAACAGAATAGATCACTTGAAAGACAGAACCTTGGATAATGAAGACAAAATATACAATCTTGAAAATAAAGTTTATCATACATTGAAGAAATCATGAACAGAACATACAAGAATAATGGGATAGCATCAAAATTTCAAGTCTAAGATTTACTGGGATAGAGGAAGGCACAGAATTTCAAACCAAAGGAATGCACAATCTCTTCAATTAAATAATATCAGAAAATTTCCCAAACATGAAAAATGAATTGCAAAATCAAATACAAAAGGCTAATAGGACACCAAATGTACAAAATTACAACAGATCCACACCAAAACACATTATAATGAAAATGCCTAGCATACAGAATAAGGAGAGAATTTTAAAGGCTGCAAAAGAGAGGAATCAGATTATAAATAGGGGGAGACTAATTTGTATCTCAGCAGATTTTTCAACCCAGACCCTAAAAGCCAGGAGGTCATGGAACGACACATACCAAACTCTGAAAGAAAATGGATGTCAACCAAGAATCATATATCCAGCAAAATTAAGCTTCAGATTTGATTGATGAAATTAAAACCTTCGATAATAAACAAAAGTTAAAAGAATTTACAGCAAGAAAGCCTGCACTAAACAGCATTCTCTACAAAATACTCCATGAGGAGGAAATGATAACCAACAATGAAAATCTGCAAAGAGAGGAACTATAATAAAGGAAAGGCCAATCAAAGAGAAACCAAGTCAAGATAAAAACCAAAATGACAGGGATTACAAATCATATTTCAATAATAACCCTGGATGCGAATGGCCTAAACTCATCAATTAAAAGACATAGACTGACAGATTGGATCAAAAAAAGGCCCAACCACATGCTGCCTCCAAGAGACTCATCTCATAGAAAGCAATATCCATAGATTGAAGGTGAAAGGATGTGGAAAAACGTATCACTCAAATGGACTGCAAAGAAACAGAGGTTTCCATCCTCATATCAGATAAAGTGGACTTCAAACCAAAGTTAGTGAAAAGGGATAAAGAAGGACATTTGATGCTGCTTAAGGGAATCATACATCAACAAGACATAAAAATCATAAATATCTATGCCACAAACAATGGAGAATCTATGGATATCAAACCCTTCTTAACTACAAGAATCAAATAGACCACACAATAATACTGGGTGACTTTAACACATTTCTCTCACCACTGGATAGATCCTCCAAACAAAAACTATACAAAGAAGGAACTCAATAAAACAATTAATAATTTAGACTTAACAGATATATATAGAATATTCCATCCATCAATGAATGAATACATTTTTTTCTCAGCAGCACATGAATCCTTCTCAAAAATAGATGATGTGTTGTGCCACAAAGCAAGTCTTAGCAAATACAAAAATTAGAGATACTATCCTGCATTCTATCTGTTCATAATGAAATAAAATTAGAATCAATGACAGATTTAAAAATAGAAACTACTCCAACAACTGAAGACTAAATAATATGCTATTGAGTAACACATGGATAACAGAACACATCAGTGAGGAGATAAAAAAATTCTTAGAGGTAAATGACAACATACAACATATCAAAATATGGAGGGACACTATGGAGGCAGTGCTAAGAGGAAAGTTTATTGCATTAAGTTTATTCATTAAAAGAAGAAAAATTCAACAAATAAATGACCTGATACTACATCTCAAAACCCTAGAAAAAGAGGAACAAACCAACACAAAAAGAAGTAGAAGACAGGAAATAATTAAAATCAGGGCTGAAATCAATGAAATTGAAACATAAGAAACAATTAAAAAATTGACAAAACAAAAAGCCAGTTCTCTGAAAAAATAAATAAAATTGATAAACTCTTAGCCACCTTAACTAAAAGAAGGAGAGAGAAAAATCAAATTACTAAAACTTGTGATGAAAAAGGAAGTATCATGACGGAAATTCCTGAAATACAGAGGATAATTAGAAACTATTTTGAAAATTTATACTCTAGCAAATTAGAAAACCCCAAAGACACCAACAAACTTCTAGAGGCATATGATCTGTCCAAACTAAACCAGAAGCACATACACAACTTAAATAGATCAATTTTAAGCAAGAAAATAGAAGAAACCATCAAAAGCTAACCAACCAAAAAAGCCCAGGACCAGACGGATTTTCAGCCAAGTTCTACAACACCTACAAAGAAGAATTAATACCAATACTCCTCAAATTACTCCATGAAATAGAAAAAAAGGAAACCCTTCTAAACTCATTCTATGAGGCTACTATCACCCTGATACCAAAACCAGATAAAGGTACATGAAGGAAAGAAAATTTCAGACCAATATCCCTGATGAACATAGATGCAAAAATTCTTAATAAAATTTTGGCAAATCACATACAAAAACATATCAAAAAATAGTGCATCATGATCAAGTGGGGTTGTTACAGGGATGCGAGTTTTGTTCAACATATGGAAATAAATAAAGGTAATCCATCACTAGACTTAAAGATAAGAATCATATGATTATATCAATGATGCAGAGAAAGCATTTGACAAAATATAGCACACTTTCATGTTCAAAACACTAGAAAAAAAGGGATAGTAGGAACATACCTCAACATTGTAAAAGCTATGTATGCTAAACACACGGCCAACATCATCCTAAATGGAGAAATATTGGAAGCATTTCCTCTAAAAATAGGAACAAGACAGGTATACTCTCTTTCACCACTGCTATTCAACATAGTCCTTGAAACTCTAGCCAGAGCAATTGGAAAGGTGAAAGAAATTAAAGGATTGTGAATAGGAAAAGAAGACTCAAACTATCCTTTGCCAACAACATGATTCTATACTTACAAGATCCAAAAAATTCCACCAGAAAACTTCTAGAATTAATAAATAAATTCAGCAAAGTAGCAGGATATAAATTCAAAACCCATAAAGCAAATGCATTTCTATACATCAGTGATGAATCCTCTGAAAGACAAATTAGGAAAACTACCCCATTCACAACAGCCTCAAAAAAGAAAATATTTGGGAATCAATTTAGCAAAAGAAGTGAAAGACCTCTACAATGAAAACTGTAAGACACTAAAGAAAGAAATTGAATAAGACCTTAGAAGATAGAAAGATCTGCCATGTTCTTAGATAAGCAAAATCAATATTGTCAAAATGGCCACACTACCCAAAGCACTATACAGATCCAATGCAATTCCAATTAAAATCCAAATATCACTCCTTATAGAAATAGAAAAGGCACTCATGAAATTCATTTGGAAAAATAAAACACTCAGAATAACCAAAGCAATCCTTAGCAAGAAGAGTGAAGCAGGAGGTATCACAATACCAGAACTTAAACTATACTACAGAGCCATAGTAACAAAAATGGCATGGTACTGGCACTGAAATAAACATTTAGATCAATGGTACAGAATAGAAGATACAGAGACAAACCCAGTTATCTTATAATACAGTTATCTTATAATAGACAAAGGTGCCAAAAACATACATTGGAGAAAAGATAGCTTCTTCAACAAATGGTACTGGAAAAACTGGAAGTCCATATGCAGCAAAATGGAACTAAACCCCTACCTTTCACCATGCACAAAACTCAATTCAAAGTGGATCAAGGACCTAGGAATTAGACCAGAGATCCTGCACCTAATAGAAAAAAAAGTAGGCCCAACCCTTTATCATGTCAGATTAGACTCTGACTTCCTTAACAAGACTCCTAAAGTGCAAGAAATAAAATCAAGAACCAATAAATGGGATGGATTCAAACTAAAAATCTTCTCATCAAAAGAAACAATCAATGAGGGGAACAGAGAGCCTACATTTGGGGAGCAAAGTTTCGCCCTACACTTCTGATAGAGCACTAATCTCTAGGATATATAAAGAACTCAAGAAACTTAACACCAAAACACAAACAATCAATACATGGGCTGAGGACACTTTTCAGAAGAAAATTTACAATTGATCAACAAATATATGAAAAAATGTTTAAAATATCTATCTCTATCAATTAGAGAAATGCAAATCAAAACTACTCTAAGATTTCATCTCACTCCAGTCAGAATGGCAGTTATCAAAAATACAAACAACAATAAGTGTTGGTGAGGATGTGGAGGAAAAGGTACACTCATACATTGCTGGTGGGACTGCAGATTGGTACAACCAATCTGGAAAGCAGTATGGAGATTCCTTAGAAAACTTGGAATGGAACCACCATTTGACCCTGCCATCCCATTCCTCGGTCTATACCCAAAGGACTTAAAGATAGCATAGTACAGTGACACAGCCACTTCAATGTTTATAGCAGCTCAATTCACAATACCTAAACTGTGGAACCAACCTAGTCCTTCCATACATGAATGCATAAAGAAACTGTGGTATATATACACAATGAAATATTACTCAGCATTAAAAGAGAATAAAATTATGGCATTTGCAGGTAAATGGATGGTGTTGGAGAATGTCATTTTAAGCCAAGTATGTCAATCCCAAAAAACCAAAGGCTGAATGTTCTCTCTGATAAGTGGATGCTGATCCATAATGAGGGAGGAGGCATGGGAAGAATGGAGGAACTCTGGTCAAAGGAGAGGGGGAGGAGGGGAGGGCACGTGGGGGCAGGGACAATGGGGGAATGAGATGGATGTCATATGCCTGCACATGTGGTGCAACTCTACATCATGTACAACCAGAGAATGAAAAGTTGTGCTCTCTTTGTGTACAATAAATCAAAATGCATTTTGCTGTCATGTGTACCTAATTAGAATAAATAAAATTTAAAAATCAAATGGAGCTACAAATAAACCACTTACAGCAACTTTGAAAACAACAAAAAAAAGCAAAACGTATTGGAGGCTAGTAAAAACCATGGGCAAATGCTTGCAAAGTAGCTCTTCTAGCTGAAGCCCCTGCAGGCTTTTGTTTTATTTTAATAAGAGATGTGAGGTTTATTCACACAGAAAAGAGGACCTTTTGCTTCTACATAGGACATTAAGGTTGGTTTTAGCTTTAAGCTCCTCAGCCTCTGCTGGGCCCATGCATCTGTCAGTCTTTGCCCCTTCTTATCTGGTGCTCATTTATGCAAGAGCCTATTGAGGTGATTCATGTAACTGGTGCTTTAGTTCTGCAAGTTCTGCATCCTGTCCAATAATGCCACTGTGCTAAAACTACATGAGACCAAAAATTATTTTGAAAATGCACAGAAACCCCTTGGTACTCCAGGATTTCTTTGTGTAGAAAGTTAAAAGTATCTAGTGTATTTTCATGTAAGCTTCCTGAACACTGAAAACCATTCATTATATTCCACAAACTTTAGGATCACTATAGTTTCAATTACTATGAAGTTCCATAGCCCTAAATTATTGAAAGCTTTGAGCCTCAAATGGAACTCAGTTCTTCCTCGTGTGTGGAGATAATCTGTATAATAAGGTCACTTATGGCACAGGTCTCTAGAATCCCACATCACTTGTAAAGAGATCATTTTTGCATCCAACAAGCTTGCAGCTGCCATGCTAAAGGTCTTTTTCCTTGGATGATACCTACTGTTAATGACTTCACCAGGCAGAAACTTAGATGGCATTTCTATCATAATACTGCACAGTCTATGTAGGTTTTTTTTTAATTTTTTTTTTTAGCTCTTGATGGACACAGTATCTTTATTTATTTATTTTATGTGGTGCTGAGGATTGAACCCAGTGCCTCAAGCATGTGAGGCAAGCGCTCTCCCACTGAGCTACAATCCCAGCCCCTCTATGTAGTTTTGATGAAATCACTGTATTGATTGAAGGTTCTATGGAACAGAGGTGTGAACAGAGTTAAGGGACTAGATAGAAATGTTGCAACATGCTAAGACCAGTAACCTCATAAGGCTAATACTACCACTGAGGAGTCAAGGTTCAAAGAAAGAATTAACAGTATCAGAGTGAAAGGGTAAGAGCATCTGCAGAGAAGGAAGGCCATAGAAGAACTGTAATCTTAGAGAACACAGCTAGTACCAGATTAAAGGCTACAAAACAAGGTTCAGAGAAATATCCTCACAGCCTTGCCTATGCACCTGCATTGCTCTCCACCTGGTGTCTCCTAACTATCTGAACACAGGGAAAGCCAGTCAACAAGGAGCATGAGTCACCTGTGCCATTGAGATCGACCACTTGGGGCACACAGCAGAGAAAAGATGTGCAGACAGTGGATCTGTTAGTGAAACAGAAAAATGGCACAGGGTAAGAAAGCAATGATCCAAGGGACTTTGTGCTTGTTGGGGCAGGGATGATCAGGTGGAGCTGGCAAGAATTCATAAGCTTCTAGACATATTTTTAAAAGGTACACAAAGACTTGTGGATGGATTATATTTGCATAGACAGAAAGAAAAGGAAGAAAAGAGGACAGTGAGGAAAACAAGTTCAGTTTGGACATGGTAATACTGAGACACCACTAGCCATCGAGTTAAGACCCCAGTTAGTATTATTATTAAACGTTCATAACTGCCAAAATACTAGTGTAGTGTTTAACTGATAATAGATGTTTAATAAATGCAGAGTTCCTATTTCTGTGGTCTTCAGAGAAAGACTAAGGTGCTTTGTGACTACACAGCCCCTTCTAGCAGTAGCCTGGGACAGAGAACAAATGAGACAAAGCTAATAGGAGCCAAACCCAAGTGCAAAATATACAGCTGATAGAAAAAAATAGTGCAATAGATAAAATTCTGAAAATCAGTCAAACCACAGGGATCTCTACTTTTTTGGAAAAAAGTTGGCTTTATGTGTCACCTGATGGATTCTCTGCAGCCTTTAACAAAACCTCACTGAGCATAAAATTGCCAGAAAGGTGGGAAGGAATTAAGCACTGTGAGTAATATCCTTTGTGATGTCTCACAGAGAAAGGTTAAGGAAATTTCATTTGCCATGAAGAGATGGAAATAAATTAGTTGAAGTCACTGTGGAAAATCAGAGAGACAGGAGCAGATGATGATAAAATCCAGGTAAAGCAATATGAGATTTAAAAAAAAATAGACATTTTAATCTATAGAATAATAAATGTGAGAATAAGATTAAAGGAGAGAACAAATTCAAAAAGCATCAAGATTTTTCGGCTTACATTACAAAGGACTTGTGTGTTCACAAGACAAGTCAATTGTTAGGAGTATTAAAAAAATTATTTATTTATATATTTTAATGTGAAGGAAACGCATAAAGCAGTCCTGGACACAGAAATATTGTCGATATTCTGAGAAGACGGAGAGTAAAATGACAAGTTAGGTTTGAAGTGGATTCCAGATCCCTTCCACAACTGCTGAAGCATTTGCTCCAGGACCTGTTTGCCTGGGGCTTCTCCCTTATGAAAATGTGGGTTCTTGCTAACTATGAATGCATTATTATAGCCATTGACATTCAGGTTTGTAGGTTAGTAATAGGTAGAAAGAAAACCACTCCTTGCACTGGGAGAAGAATATGGATGGCAGAGAAGTCCGTTGTATATAAAATAGCCTGCAAGCTGGAGACAGGGACAGGGAAGTTGAAGTCATGGACACCTGTGTATTAGAACTACAGGTCTACCTTTTCAGCGATAGACCCAGGACGAATGGGGAAGAGCTGGTAAGGGTAAGGTGTATGCCCTGATGTACAGGTATGGACTCCTAGAGATGGCAGTGATCCTGGTGGGACTTACTGTCTGAGTGCATGTGGGACTTTGCCCTTGAATCCACCAAGTGCACTGTTATGGTTTAAATGTGAGGTGTCCCCCAAAAGCTCATGTGCGAGACAATGGAAGAGAGTTTAGAGGAGAAATAACTGGGTTATGAGAGCCTTAACTCAATCAGTGAACTGATGAGATTAACTGAGTGGAAGCTGAAAGCAGGCAGGGTGTGGCTGGAAGAGGTGGTCATCGAGGGTGTGGCTTTGGGGTATATATTTTGTATCTGGCAAGTGGAGATGTTTTTCTCTGCTTCTGATCATCATGTGAGCTGCCTATCTCCACCACACTCTTCTGCCATGATGTTCAGCCTCACCTCAGGCCATGAGGAATGGAGCCAGCTGTCTATAGACTCAAACCTCTGAAATCAAATAAACCTCTGAGCCCCCCAAATAAACTTTTCCTCCTCTACAGTTGTTCTGGTTGGGGTCTTTCAGTCACAGCAGCAAAAAAACTGACTAAAAGACCCACTATTCCAATATTATGGATCCAAGTTACATTCTGTATCTATTAGAACAAGTCTAAGTGCAAGTCACAGCACAACTCAAACTGGCTGGAATAATGTAAATGAGTTACTGGATGCATTAAGCTATTTATTGTGAAGTCCATAATTGGAGTTAACTTTGGTTTGAAATTGACTCAGCACACCAAAGACTCATTTAAAAATCTTATTATTTCCTTCTCTTCCTAACACTTCCCCAGGATGCAGCTTTATCCTAACACTGGCTGATCACATGGGCCCCACATGGCTGCAACACTGGAGCATCCCCTGTCCCAGTCACTGAGCCCATTGGGAAGAAGCCACTAAAGAGGGCTGTGAAAAATGAAGTGGAGTCCCAGGAGAAAACACAGCCTTCCATCTTCCCAAAGAACCAAAACTCTTACCTAAACTCAAAGGCAGGTTTTCTAAAAGTCACAAAAACTACAGAGTTTGTAAGCAGAGACACCTTACAGAGCATACCTAAACCCATGGTAGTATTTTATAAACATTTCTAAACGTTATTTACAAATTAAAATTACTTACTATTTCCCCTTCATTTCCCTACTTCCAATTATAGTCAAAATGATGTATTTTGTTCTCCTTGCTTTCATTGGTAACAAGCATAGATGCTCACACAGTGCAGCAGCATAGGCGCAGAGTCAGAGTGCACACTGCAGGACATGTGCTGTGCTGAGTCCTTTATTGAGTAGTAACTTTCTTAGCAGCTTAGTATTGTAAGGTGGCTTCTGTGACCACGTATAGTCTACAGATGAAGAAAGTAGCATCCTGTGCAGCTTAACACCAACAGAGCTAAGACATAAGCTCTGGCAACTAGCTGCAGACTTTATACTCTACACTCTCTAAATGCCTCCATAGATGAATGAATGAATGAGCCAATAATTACACTAATGAGTGAGTGAATCAATTAATGAGTGGACAATAAACCGAACAGAAATATCTCTGTCTGCATACCATAACCCTATTTGTGCTGAAGTGTGCCTCAAACTGGATTTTTTTTTTTTTTTTAAATTTTTTAAAAAGAAGTTTATTTTTACTCAAACTGGATTTTAAGAAGTAAGATTGTAAGCTCAAGAATGCCTTTAACTTACAGCTAATTTGGGGCGATTTTCAAACTGCTCAGGGTCTTTGTCAATTCAACCATTAAATGTGCATTAAATTATGCCCTACATAGAAGTTATGTTTCTGTTTTTGTTTTTTTGTGGACACAAGAAGAGAGTATATTGGAAGGAATTTTGCAACTTAAATGTATCATGCAGATAGAAAACATAAATCTAAGCAATGTAAACGTTTTCAGGTCACAAAGTTGTTTCTCAGTGATTTTCAAGATATTGATGAATAGTAGATATCTGAAGGACACAGTGTTGAGTCATTAACCTAACAATAAAGGTCTCCCATAGTCATCAAAGTTTAGAATTTTAGAGCTAGAGAGACCATAGAGGTCATTTAATTGACCTTTAATATTTTTTTCCTATTGAAGTTTTCTCAAGGACATCTTTCTATGGGCCCTGGATAATCAATAAAAAATGGTTTGTTTCCCTACTCATTTTTATCAGGAGTGAAAAATTTGAAGATTGACTTATTTCTTTAGGAATGGCAATATCATTATTATGTGTCAACCTGCCACGTACGTATGCACTTGCATGTGTGTGCCTCAAGAGAAGAATGTCTGGTTGCCATCAGAAGCTCTTTGCATTATGAAGAGCAAATATCTTTTTGTATTCAGTAAGTGTGCAAAAAGCACTTATTTTGAGTAAGTTGTAATCTCTTAAAGATCACGCAGCAGAACACTTGTCTCTTTCAGTTTTTGCTTTTTCTTAGACGCATGCCTCTTTCTAGGTTAATTGAGAGCAGTTGCCCTAGGGATGTGACCAGCCAGGGAAGAGTCAGACTTGCAGACATGTTCTCACTTTCCAGCTGACAATCCTGGTCAGTTCTCATAGCTTTTTTGGAGTTGCTGGCTCTATTAGACTATGACAGCGTTTGAGGTGTGTTGAATGTAGGAATGGAGTACAGGTGCTACATTAGCAGTGCTAAATAACCAACCACCCGAACTCAGTGGAAAACACTCATTACCAAGTACACAGTTCAGCAGCCCATTTAAGACCACTGGTTATCCAGCTCCAGGACTGTGGACCGAGGTGAGCATCTCTGGTCACTGGTCATTCTTTATTTTGGATCAAGAGGGACACTTAGGGGTAGATTCTTGTCATGGCTATGACAGAGCTCTGAAGAGTAAAACCAGTATGTAGGGGAATCTTAGGTCTTTGCCAGAATCACCTTGCTAACATCTCATTGAAAACAAAGCATATATTTTTAGCCTGATTAAAACATTATGCAACATATAAATGTATCCTAAATTACAAGGTACTCTGCTCATGTGAACAACTCTTAGGTTTTTGTGTTCCATTTAAATATTAAAATTAACTTATAAAATAAAAATTGATAAAGCAAATGACATATCTAAAACCCAAATCTAGAGATAGGGAAATAAACTCTAGCAATGACGCCAACATAGGTGCCATGCCCATCTGAGTTTGCAGGAAGATTGTTAGGGACTAAAAGGTTTTCCCAAATTTGTAACTTGAAGCTGTCACTCTCAATGGATATAAGGTCTTAAAGGACATAATTAAGACTAAATAAAGAGCCGAGCATGATAACGCATGCCTGTAATCCCAGCAGCTTGGGAGGCTGAGGGAAGAGGATCACTAGTTCAAAGCCAGCCTCAGCAACAGAGAAGCGCCTGAGCAACTTGGTGAGACCCTATCTTTAAATAAAAGACAAAAGGCTGAGGATGTGGCTCAGTGGTTGAGTGCCCCTGAATTCAATCCACAGTACCAAAAAAAAAAAAGATTAAATTAATTCATAAAGGTCTGAAACCCTGAGGACTGGCATTCTTGTGGGAAGAGGAAGAAACATCAAGAGAGGATAGACACAGAGGAAATGTCACGTGAGAACTCAGCAAGCAAGTAGCTGTCTAGGGGTGAAATAGAGAGCCCTCACCAGAAACCAGCCCACTTACTGTTGGACTCTCAGCTTCCAGACCTATGCAGAAACAGATCTCTGTTGTTTAAGCCAAGTGGCATGCAGTCATCTGTTATGGTCCCCTAGCAGACTATGGAAGTGGTGACGATTCCCTCCCAGGGAGATGGGAGTGGAGGCTGGGAACATTAGCTATTAGTCTATTTCATTTTTCTTCAATTTGTTTTTACTTTGCTGTGCAGAAACTTTTTAATTGGATGACATCCTATTTATTCATTTTTTTTCTTGGGACCTAATTCAAATCGTGTTGACCTTGAGCACATCATAGGTATGCACACATAAGCACGTGTGTGTTCTGGGGACTTTCTAGACCTCTGTTGTAATGAATCACAAGTTAACGGTACATTTAAGTCTCAGACACAAGCTGGTTTTCAAGCTTCTTGAGGTCAGTTCCCCTCAAGGTTCCCCTGGACTATACTTCCTATATATACATTTACACTTGACCTCTGTTGACCTCTTCCATACATATGCTGATACAAACACAAATCAACATGCATCTACCATACAGGCCCCAACACTCTCACCACCAGCTGCACTAGCACACACACATGGGTACATATGAACACATGCATGGTCATGTGCACACCCACACACATTGTATTTTCTTCTCTGCTTACATAGCAACTGTCATCCTTGTGCTTTATTATAGCCCTTACTGTCTCTGAAAGATTTCTGTGACCTCCATTATGTTCTTACTGTACCAATTCATTTGCACACATTTTTATACTTCACTTTATTTTTTAAATTTTTGCATCAGCCCAAATACAGATGCTTGAACACTCATGAGACTAACTTTGTGTTATCAAGTTCTCATGTACCACACTATTCCAGCAGAAGCACACAATAAACAAGCGCTGAAAAGATTTAATTAAAACTATGGTAAATAATAAATGAATATGTTGCCAATGTCACATGAAATATTGTATTTTATTAATAGTTTGTAATACAAGCTTAAAACATACATTGTATATCTATATAACAAAATATTGAGCTCCTTTAATTATAAAAGTTATAGGCATTTATTATAAGGATTGAAAATAATACTAATGAATGCAAAAATATTTAAACTTCTAATCTTAAGATCACATTTAGAGTCAGACTCTGTTAATGTTTAATGATTTACCTTCTAGTCTATAATTTGTAATTTTACATTATACAGTGCTGAGATCACAGTACATATTTTAAATCCTTCTGTTTCCAACTAATATTATATGGTGAATATTTTCTCATCATTAAAAATCTGTCAAATATATTTATACATGCATAAGTAAATCAATAATAAAGTGATTTAGGTACCTTAATGGAATCATGCAATGATAGGACTAGAATGAATATATTAGCAGAACTTTTCTCCCATATGGATACTTCTTTTAAGCCAAAACTATTTATTACCAAATGACTGTTTGCTTAGTTAGTAAGCAGAAAGTTAGATATCCACAGAGGCTAATATCTTTATTGTAGAGATTAATGAAGTGGGATACTTAATACCCCACAGAACTGTAAAGTTGATATAAAATGTATGATGTCAATTCCATCCTGTAAAAGTTATGCTACTTTAATATTCATTTAAGGGTACTGATGAATGAGGAAAATAAGCTAACCCAAGACAGATGTTCTGCACCTGTGATATGAGCAATGTTTCTGAAGGGTCACACATATGTGTGTGGAATAGTTGTAGAATCATCCCAGGGAATGAGACTTGGAAGGCCCTGGGTAGAAAGGAAATGGTAGCAGAATAATTAAGGTGGAAAGTCAGTCTGGATAGGCACAATTCAGAAAGGCTTCCCAGAGAAGAGACTTCCCTCTGGGTTCTGAGTAATGGAAAATGAGCTAGCACAATATGTATCCACGGCTTCTCACATGCTAGTCTCCATTTCTGATCGTCTTCACAGTGTCTCTGGGGAACCAGCTGTGACGGTCCTACTTGACAAATGGGACTCAAACACTGTCTGAATACAAATCTGTGCTCTTGAAATGGCAGTGTGAATAGGACATCTAGAAAATAAAGAAGGACACTGAGGAGGGGATTGGAGAAAGCAGGAGCCTTGTGGAGCAGAGGCCTAGCAGTGATCACAGGTAGCTAACAAGCCAGGAATGTCAAAGTTGGTGAGATGGGGTATGTCATAACTGTGTTGAGACTGTGGTGGGAGTAATCAAATAACAAGGGGGCATTGTCCTTAAGGATACTCCATGACATTGATATCCCCCTGTGGTCCCATTAGCTTCCTGACTATAGTTCTACATTTGGTGACCAAAAGCTACTTGGAGAAACTATCTCACCTAGTTTAGAAATGAAATTGCAGGTGTGTGTGCTTCCGTGTGTGTGTGTGTGTGTGTATGTGTACATGATCATGAAATCCCATCCTCTATTATAGTGAAAATAATCAATTAATTTATAATTAGAGAAAGTTGATTTTATACACATTAATATTTGTACACATTAATATTTGTACTCAAATGAGCTGTTTTCATGTTTTTCCTGGTGATCCCACATTGAAAGATGTGGCCCTTGCCCTTGTGGTGTATGGGGTCCTTTGGGAGAGACAGATTGCAGTGAGTGTTAGAAACAAGGTGAGCACAGCACCTGAAGATGTGTGAAGTGGGAGTGGACCTAGTCAGGGAGTTCCAGGAGGCCTTCCACAAGGAAATGTTGACTGGCTTAAGGTCTCTATAAAATCCAGGTAAAACTGAGCAAATGGGGATGGAAGGAACATACAGGCAGAGGAAATAACCTAGCACACCCCCTGTGACAGGAAGGAAGGCTCACATTGGAAACAAGAAAGCCAGAGGGTTAAAGAACAGAGAACAAGAGGCAACAGCAAGAGGCAACTGAAGAGGTCACTAGGCTGGATCACACAAGGTCGGCAAAGTCAAGGTAAGGACTTGGTCTTTAGGTCAGGAACAAGGAGGAGCTGGTGGTAGGTTTTAAGTCCTGACATGATCATATTTCAGGTGAAGTGATGAATTAAAGTGACAAGAAGGACTAGAAATTAAAGGCCAAGTGATCAATGATCATGTGAAGATGAACAAGTGGAGAAATACCAGCAATATGCCCTGTTAATGGTATGGGCCCAATGTTGCAAGAAATCTGGGTTTGCACAAGGATACAGGATACAAGGATGAGAAAAAAATGCAGCTCCTAGTCCCCAATGACAGGGAAGTAGTATGCTTTCAACTTGAACACAGTGCAGAGACTGGATTAATTAGATTAAGATTAGTGGTTCTGAAGACAGTCGATCAAATTCAAATACAGGTCCCAGCACTTATCAGGGATGAAACAGCCAGTAACCTAGTTGCTATAGGCTTCACCTTTTGCCTCCATGAAATGTGAATAATCATAACTCTTATCATATAGGATCTGTGGAAGGATTAAAGGACATGACCAAAGTACAAGCCCAGAGCACATAATTGTCAAAGAGTATTGGGTGTGCCTATTTTTTGAAAAGATATGTTAGCTGTTACTGTAATAATGACATTATAGACCCAATCACAATCACTGTTGTTTTAAGAAGCTTAAATCATCCTACTTTTTGGTAAAATCAATTTCAAAGTAGATAAGGGATTGAGGTGGAGTCTACCAGGAGTTCTAAGGAGCACCCAGCAGCTCAGAAAGGAGAGTTTGCTCAATGGTTCTCAAACTTCAAGAGTTATTCACAGCTAATCCTCAGAGCAGTCACGTAAAGTGGGTTCCACCATGATCCCCTTTCACCTGAGTAGGAAGCCAAGGTGTTGAGAGGCTAGGTAACATGCCAGGGAGCATTCAGTCAGTGCATAGAAGAGCAGGAATTTGTCACCATCTACTACAGAGTGGACACGCTTAACCACCAGGCAACAATACCTCTGCTATTTAATTATGGACAGTGTTGAAGGCAGCCAGCATAAAATTGCCATTTGACTGATTTCTGACTTCTTCATGGAAAAGTATGGATATAGCACAAAGAGACTCTTTTTGTGACACATTGCTTGGGAAACACATGGGCAGAGTCATGAAACAAAAGCTGTATTACCCTTTTTTCTGTCTTTGAAGTTTCTACCTTAATGATACATCTTGGCTTCTGGATATCATGGAAATTCATGTGCTTTCCAATAAGCCATGCAAACAAAGGGAAGCTGCATTTGCAGACAGATCATGTCTGCACTCAGCCTTGAATTTCCTGTGTCCAGCTGAAGAAATGGTAAGCTTGGTAATGCAGGGCTTGATGCAGAGGGAAACCTGGATTACTGCTTACATCTGAACACTCCCCAAGAAAATGAACAAGACTCAGGATGCTTTGTTTTTCTCAGGGAAGTACAACTGTCCAAACTAGCCCACCATTAGTAATGTTTTCATATAAAGCTGATGAGGTCAGAGGTCACTGGAATGAGCAAGGACATGTATAGCCAGAACGTACATGCTGATCAAGGCCAGGTGAGTGTCACTGCCTCCCAGACCACTGGAAGTAGAAGAATGGCTGGTAAAATACTTGCTAAACACGTCCCATATTAGAATCATCCTCACCTGTTGGAGTCGTAGCTCTGGTGCCTTCTCCGCAGCACCAATTCCTGGTTGCCAGTGTTTCCTTACTTGAAGACCCTGGATGCATGTGAGAGATGGACACACCGACCAACTGAAGAGTACAGCACGCTGTACTGTTTCCACGTTCAGCATCTGTCTACCGGCTAACCTACCTGCTGCGTAGAGAATAACGCCATGCCCAACACACAGATGTGCCTCTGCCTGCTGTCCCACGGCCACATGATTGCCCTCCACTGGATCTTCATGCCATGAGGGGACCACAGATTGCCTCCGCCTTCCTTGGTCCATTTCTTGTGTCATCAGCAGAAAATCTTCTCTGCTTCCTTCTCTTTCTTTCCAAGAGGCAGATGGTCAAAGGGGCAAGAGGACAGGTTATAGCCATGCAAGATGAACAGAGTTCCTCCAGGTCGATTGAATATGGCAAAGTTCCCCTGGGTCACAAGTCCATGGTATACAGGAGATTAGATGGAATGGGGTGGGACTGGTTAGGGTGGGGTAGGACAACATTCAGACTCATCCCTGCGCATGCTCTCCTCTCTACTTCGGACCCTCCTACTCAGACCCTCGGCATCTCGCCCTTAATTCAATCGTGGTACTTTTGTCTTCTGTCTCTCTCACGGTCCTGCTGTCTTTCCATCTATTCAACTTTTCATTGGTCATTTCCCCCGCAGGTGACTACCCCGAACTAAACAGCCCTGAACATGAGCAATCGGGATTCGTTTTCTTTCCCATGCTTTTCCTAGATACCATGGAAATAACAGAATGTGGCTGATCCCATTGGAAGGCTATAAGAAGATTTGGCAGTTCCTGGAAAATGAAAATCAGTGGCTGTATGCCTTTTCCTTCAAGACAAAGGGGAAAAGTCAGACCACCAATTTTATTGTCCAACAACTGCAGGCCTCACTAAATACATAATATGTTTCTAAAAATAATGAAAAACAATCATTGCTTCTCCCTAGAGGACAGGAGCAGAGATATGAGGTCACCTCACTCCATATGCCAGGGGGTCAGCTTATTTATTTTTCATCATTGGGTAATAAAGGATGAAAAATAAATAAGCTAATAGCTTCCTTGTTGCAAAAACACCACCACCATGAGTGCCATAAGTCTCTCTCTCTCTGTCTCCCCAGAAACAAAATATAAAAGCTATATGCTGTCCATCTGTTTCTCCATCCATCCATTTGTTTAATTATTCCAAACATATTCATTATATATTATGTACCAGGCTGTGTTAGTCACTGAGAATATTACATGAGCAAAAATGGAATTGATCTCTATACTCAAGAAGTCTACATGTAGTCCAGTGGGAAAATAGTTGTACATCAAATAATTAAACATTTATAAGCAGCAGATGCATGTAAGCTGGGTGCATAATAAAATTGTTCATCAAATGTTTCCATTAAGGGCCACTGTCAGTCCCTGCCTCTGCATCCTGACAATATACCACACTTCTCCCCAGGGTTTTGTGGGGCCCTTCCATCCTCCTGCATGCCCCCATCCCACAGCCTTCTCTGTACTGGACCTGTGATCAGCCTGGGTGCATACCATGGTCTTCAGCATAACCCTGGATTCAGGCACTGACTTTCTTTCTGTATTGGATGTGAATTTGATGATGTGCAAGCACATGTTTTCTTTTTGCTTGAGTAAACTTCTTTATTTCCTGGACCCATGTTGCTGGAAGAAGACAGCAGGAAAGCAGTTGGAACTCCTCTGAAGATTTTTCATGGAAGAAAATGAAGGGCAACATCACTGGCTAAAAACCTACAAATAACTTCAAACTAATGAGTTACCAAATAACTAATTTGCACAACAAACCTAAGAGACTTCTCTCAACAATCAAAACAGGAAAATTGGCTAATACTGAGTCCTCCCCTTCTTGGCTTCATCTCCCCAAATTCCAAAGCCTGGGGATGACAGCCATGTTTAAGGTAGAGCCCCATCACAGCAAAGCCATGGAAATGTACTCCATAGTAGCCATGGTAAAGGGACTGTTGTCACTTTTGTGGGAGTTTCCATTTATTCAGAAATAGATGAGACACTGGTATTGCCAGTAGATCTGTAAAATAAAAATAATAATTAATTCTTTCCAATCTTTAAAGAAAATCCAGTGCAATCTGAAACTCAATGCATAGCATCTGTATGAGTTCTCTAGGGCTGTGGTAACAAATTACTGTGTACTGGGTGGTTTCAGCAACAGAGAACCACAGTCTCAGTCCTGGAGGCTGAACGATGGAGATCAAGGTGTCAGCTGGGTTGGTTCCTACAGTGGGCTATGAAGAAGAACCTGTGTCATGCCTGTCTTTCAGCTCCTGCTAGACTTCAGCGTTGGCACTACTGGGCTTGCAAAGGCAGCACCCCTGCTACGTGGACTCAGGGGCTTCTCCCCGTGTGTGTGTCTCTCTTGGCAAAGTTCTTTATATGGCACTTGATTAGAAATCACTGTATCAATATCATTAAGGATCATTTCCAAATTAGGCCACACTCTGAGGTACAGGGATCAGAACCCAAACATAGGAGACTTCAAGATGCATAGTAAAGTGTAGAGTAAATAAATACATTTATAAAAATGGCCAACACTTCATAAATGGATTGTTGTCCTTTTTTTATCTATACCTGTCTCCCGAGGTTGCTATATGTGCACATGTGCACACACACATACACAAAGGCATACACTAGTGGAAATTTTCTTCTAAAATTTTTTTTTAGAAGAAAAGCAAAAACTATTAGTAGCATCCCAAATTGTCACACCAATATGACAATTCTACTCTTCTCCATGTGAGGATTTTTTTTTTTTTTTTTTTTTTTTTTTTTTACAGTTCAGTGAGTAGTGACTTTGTCAGTTGGATTTGGCTTTGATGATTGAACCTATAGTTCGAAATTGTATAACCCTGGGAATGACCTTATTTCTTCTTGTTTAAACTACCTCTTCCATAAAATTAGGGTGAAAATCCACTTGTTTAAATACTGATACATGTTGCAACTTGGTGCCAAGCAGAGCAGGTGGTGGCTTGCTGGGCTGCAGTACAAGCAGCCCTCCATCACAACCTGGTCTATCAGGGAAGAGAATGATACTCAAGCACTCCTGTGGCTCCGAGAACATAAGAGGATTAGTTTATCTTTTTTACTATGACTTTTAAAGTACCACGTAGGGTTTTCAAATGTGAACTTTGTACACATCTGGCTTGATCTGATTAGGAGAGGACTTATCTCTTTTAAATGTGTTGGGATTCTAAAGCTGATTTCATTATTTACTCTGTGTGATTCTATTCTAAAGTCAGTGGATAAAGTCACCAGGAGGCAAAGCATATTGAACAGACAAAAAAGTCTGCATTTAGGAAAAAATGGGGCACCATGGTATAGGAGTGGAAGAGAGTTGGATGGGAGTTCTGGATTCCCTACACTCTTGACACACATTTCTTAACACTTGAATTCACTGATTTGTCTGGATAAAAACATACATATGAAACTGTTTTCCTCATACTGTTGTCATGATTAAAGCAGAAAGCACGAGAGAGGGTCCTGAACAGAGCCTCTTCACCACTAGCCTCAGCTAGTGCTGAGGGCAGCATGTGCTGCAGAAGGCAGATTCTTACTTCTGCACTATCTCTTGGAGAAAATCATCATGCATCTGTGTCTCAATGACAGAAAATTGACTTGGATGATTTATGAACATTTATGAAATACATTTTTAGTTATAACTGAAAAGATACTAAAAAGGTTGTAAAAGATGTATGCAGAAAAAAAAAAAACATAACTAGAACATGACTCAGAATAAGGAAGAAAAGATTTGTTACCCATTTCCCAAAATTAAATTCATAGGTTGAAAGCATCTATATTTGTTTTGACTTTTATATCCTCAACCCCTTGCTCCTAAAAGGAGGAAACATGAATTGTGCTGACCATTCTCCATGATATATCCACCTGTTAGCAGGGCTTCATTTCTAAATGTTTCCTTTACTGAAAAGTTGCAGTTTTGTTAAAAAAAAAAAAAAAAAAAAAGCCATGTCCTGGATTTTAGTGTGATAGACCCAGGGCAGACTAGTGTCACAAGGTAGGGACTGCTCCCAGACCTAAACTCACCCACCACGTGGCCCTTGGCAAGTTCCTAAGGCTCCCTCAAACCCATCCTGCTGAACTGAGGAAAGGAGGCTGATATTTGTATAGAACTAAACTTGGCACACTGTAAGCAGATGGTTCAGAGCTAGCCATTCTGCCTTTTCGACAGGACCACCAAAATCCTCGAATCTGAAATCCAGGTTCTTCGAATTCTCAGGTGCTCTGCCTCTATCAGCCGCCCGTTGTTTGTTTACTCATTTATTTACTCCTCTACTCTATGTGCACAGAGCACCTGCTGAGAGCGTATGGCCACGCTCTGAGCTGGGGCCTCCCTAGGCTCACTTTCAGAGTGGATCACATCTCCTAAGTGTCCTCAGGTGTCTCCCACCTTTGATCTTCCTGGATTCTGAGAAGACTGTGATGGGTGTTTATTTGGATTGACGTCGAGTGTTTCCTTCAAAAGCACAATTGCCTTCATCACTAGGACGACCCGGGCTTCAGGCCAAATACTCATTAAGAAAATTTATGTTGTAAACAAATACTTCCAAAAGTAATTCTCCAGACTCATATTGCTTTGTTCTTCTCTCAGGGCACTTTGAATCACAGAGAGAGGAAAGAGAGAGCTCTTCCTCAAAAACTATTTCTTGGATATTTTCAATTGTATAAATGCTTGTGTTCCTATGGCAACAGCAAAATGAAAAAGCCCATGGCCCAGGAAGAAGATGCAGCCCCATAAAAACGACTCAGAGTGAGCACACGTCAGCCTCGCTGAGACTCCCGGGATGCTTCATCAAGAGGTACTGCCTTCTCCCGGCAGGGCAGGGCCAGCCCTGTGCCCCTGGAATGCTGGAGGCAGCCATGTGTTTGAAGAGGAGGTCAAGACAGCACCCTGCACCCTGCGCCCACAGCTGGTGTCTGCCACATGGAAGGTCCGGCAAGGGCCATTTCACTGCGAAGTCCTCGTGCTCAGGCCTGCAGGTGCCTGCTTTGCTCCTGTCCCGCTGCCCAGAGGGGAAAAGCTTTAGTAACGAGGCCCCTTGGTCCAATGGAACTGAAGTTGTTGAAAGACATAGAAGATAAAGGAAATAAAAGGAAAGCAAATGGAACCTCACAGAGTGCTGTGTCCAAGATCACGCTCTAAGGATGAAGGGGTCTCCAGCTACAGGTGGACATGGGCAGTGACTTCTGGTGCTAAAACCCTTCCCTTTTAGTCTTGAACTAAATCAAAGTAAGTATGGCATCAACATAGTGTCACTGGGAGACTACAAGGGAAAATAATGCTCTAAAATGGCATAAATTAGTTCATCATTACCTGGGTTTTAATCATATTAGTACCAAGGTAAGACTGAAGGCAGCTGAAATATTTGAAATAATTTTTTCTTATTATTATTTTAAGAAAAATTCTCTACCAATATTACACGTCATTCTTTGGGGGAAATTATGGTTACAAAGCTGGGGGAAAAGAATACAAAGAGACAACTGTGGGATTAGCCCAGATCTCATTTATTATTAAGAGGGCATCCAGCTGTAACAAATGTGGCGCACACCTGTAATCCCAGCACTTTCAGAAGCTGAGACAGGAGGATCTCAAGTTCAAAGCCAGCCTCAGCAACGGTGAGGCACTGAGCAGCTCAGTGAGACCCTGTCTCTACATAAAACACAAAATGGGGCTGGGGATGTGGCTCAGTGGTCAAGTACCCCTGAGTTCAATCCTTGGTACCAAAAAAATAAATAAATAAAAAAGGGGCATCCATATCTGAGACAATGAAGAGGGAATAGTTAAGAGTAGAAAGGGTATAGGACTTAATCATGTGTTTGGTATGGAAATTAAGAGAGCATGAGATTGTTTATAGTTTACTGGATGTAAAACATAAATAATTCTATCATAAAATGTCTTTTATCCATTTTTTCTTTTTCATTCTATTACAAATGATTTTTTAAATCTCTCTATGCAGACACTGTGTGGCAGATAGCAGTGTCCAAAGGCAGCCTCCCTGCTCCACCCTATCTTGGGTGTTCTTCCAACAATGTGATGTGGAAAAGCCCCATTCATCAGAGATCTATATTGCTCCCCACTCAGCTGGAATTTGGGATTGGGCCAGCCTTTGTTTCTAGGTTATAATGAATATTAGGTGGCAGGAGTGATGGTATGTCACTTTTGAGATTAGAATCGTGACTCGTCTTATACCTGACTAGTTCACTCTCAGCCACCCAAATCCAGCAACCACATTGTAAGAAAGGCCAATCCACATAGAGAAACCATGGGCTGGTGTTCTGACCACTATTACCATCTTGGGCCTCAACCAACGGCATAACCTGGCAGACGTAGAAGTGACTGTTCACTTGACCTCAGCCTGTTGGCCACCTCCATGATGCCAAGTCAGGCAGAGAGGGGCTCTCCCCACCAAGCTCCATCCACTGTGCAGACGGCTCTGTAGAGTGCATGCTCTTATTGCTGCAAACCACTACATTTTGAGGAAACATTAGCAATTATCAAAACACTCTGTGACATCATAAAATTAAAATTTGAATAGCGCTTATTCCTCAATAATATATTCTCATAAATTATGAATATAAACACTAAATACTAATAAAAAAGATTAGTACAAAATAAAAAAATATTCAAAATAATGGAGTATAACAGAAACAGCCTACTTTCCCACTGATTGATGCCTATATCAGATGCTCTCCGCCTACCTGTCCATTCAAAATCTTCATATCCACTACACTTTATGCTCAGAACAATGTGTACTAAGGCTCCCATGCCATGTGCTGATAGATATGGCCCTTCCTGACCAGTCGCCCACCATTGCTGAGATGCTTCAACAGGAGAGAAAGAAAATAAATTATTTCTATACTTATAATAAGAGATACCTTGCAAGATACCTTACAGTTCTGCCTCTTAGAGACTTTTGTAAGTAAAATAGACAACTTGGACATTTCTTGTTCCTGAAGACCTATCAGTGGATAATTTTAACAATTCATTATCACCAGGGAGTGGTTAATGGAGAAATCTCATGCCTTGTATGGGCTTTCTGATGTGTAAATGAGCAGGTGTCATTTGTATGGTAGCTCACCACTTCTGTACAAACTAGAAAACAGATCTCAAAGTTTTGTCAGAGTTTCCGGAGCCAGGCATCACATATATGCATATAACATTGCTACTCTACTGGGACATCTACTTTTAAAGTTGTTTTCTTGCCTATAATTTGGGTGAGAAATGTTGGACAACACATATTTCTGCAACAGTGGCAGGACTCCGTTTTCATAAATGTGCAGACTTACTGTCATTGTAATTATCATTTTGTTCTAAAGGCAATAAGTTTTGGTGTAAGTAGAGTAGTTAGCATAATTAGCTTTGCCATAAGTGAGCATAAAGTGATATTACTTGGTCTATTGTGGGAGATAGCATGATATTAGAATCAGAACCTAATCCTTAAAGTGTCTGAGAGATTTAGGAGGTGACAAGAGTACATTTGAGTAAAGGAAATTGATATTCTCAAATTGGATAATCAGACTTATTCTGATGGTCAATAATCCCTTACCATGAATCAATTGGTTGAGTGGCCCAATATCAAGACTTCATGTCAGATAAACCTGGTTCAAGTTCATGCTCAGCTATTTACTTGTTGCTAAGTTATTTCACCCATAAAATGTTCATTAAATGCATTTAAAATATATAGCCCAGTGCTAGGCATGTAATCAGCTCTCAGTAAATGACACTCGCTGTGGAAACAAGACCGACGGTCATGATTAATTACACTATGAGAACATGGTCAATGTTGCTCTTGCTGCCATTTCTCTTTTCTGGGCTGCTGGCAGCTTATGCAGATGTGATGTCAGATCGGGATCTGTAAGAGACATCAGGACTGGGGAGTAATAATTGTATTGCATAGAGTTAGAAAAAGTAAGAGACCCAGAAAACTCAGATGTTAAACTCAAGGGAATCCAGAGATTTAAAGAAAAAAGGACACAGAACCTCAGGGTGTAATGTGTGTAGGTGAGCTTTCTAAGACACCCAGGGCTTACCTATGTGGAAAGAGACAGACAAGGGGCATAAGCCACAGAGACTCAAGTGGAGAGTGTTTTACATGGAATCCTAGAAACAACCATACATGTAAGGCGGTGTTGACCATCAGTCCATTCCAATGCACTCCACTCCTGACTTTCTCTGTGTCTGGGGACCTCTGAATTGAAAGTAGAATATTTAGCCTGCTAATAACAACCATAAAGCAGGCAATTAATCCCTAATATATTGGAAAGTAACGACTTCCCAATAGGTAGATATTTCCCTCCATGAGTGGTAGAACAGTTAATTTTTTCTCTAAGTCAGCAATACGTTGGAATCATTTATCTTGGAACGGAGTCCTCCAGTGCAGGCTGCGTGCCTTCTTCCCTTAGTAACTGCCTTGCTCAGTGATTAGGTGGGTCTGCTGTGGCTTGTGAAAGGGCCAAATTCAGAAGTTGGGGTCCACTTCCAGAAAGAGGCATTTCCAAGAAATCCCTGTGGGCAGTTTCCACCTGCATATCTTCTGAGGACAGACCCTGTTTCAGATGCCACTTTCATTCACCATTTACTTGGAAGGAAGGCTTGCTGTGAAAGATATTCTAATCAGCATACCTAATTAGAAGGCCTCCTGAATCACTGTAAAGGATTAAGAGAAAATCTTTCTTGCAATAAAGACAAAAAGAAAGACAAATTGGAAATCACATCCCAGGGCTAGGGTGTGATGAAATGGACCAGCTGGAGTGGGCACGGTGGTTTAGGATTCCATTTTCCCAAGTGTAAAGGTAAATGTTCAAAACTAGGTCTATATTTAGATTCCTCACTGCATCCTTTGCCCACAGAACTCGACCATTGGAAGGGAAAGTAAAGTTAGTGTGCTTGGGATAAATGTAGACTATCACAACTTGGCTTCCAGCTGCCTTTCATTATTTAGATAACCATTTACCCAGGCTTGACTTACCTCTGGACTTGAGCTTGTCCCCTCCAGAAGATGTGATGCGCTAGTTTAGAAGCTGCCAATTATTCTTATATAACTTCAGGTTTTAAAATAATTCCAATAAATCCTTAAACTGATTTGTGGGAAGCAGCATGAACCAGTGGTCAAGGGTGGCAGCCCAGCACTCCGATGGCTCCTACGCAATGCTGCCTGAAGGGGGCCTCTGGGATTGACTCTGCTCTGCTGCATGCAGCCCTTACAAAGTTTAAATGAGCTGATATTTGTTTAGCCTCGGGGGTGTGTCTGCCCCTGAGTGTACGTAAGTGCATGTTAGATAAAGTGAAGCCTCCAGTTCTACATGCTCATGAGAACACCAGGACCTGAAGTCGGAATACAATTGCCAAGGTCACCGGGAGTAGTTTACATAAAACGAACTTCAGTCATTTATTTTCTCTCTCTCTGCTTCCAGTCCTCACATGCTCTGCTCTTCACCAGCCTTGCCCTTGTGCCGAAATAAATGCAAACTATTCCACCATCTGATCTGATAGAATTTACTTGAGTTTAATTATTTAACTCCTTTTTATTTCTCAGAAAAAAAAAAAAAGCTAATGTCTTTCTCCTCTCCTGTGGAGTGGAGTTCAGGACAATCGGTCCTTCCCATTCCACCTAACCCTCTGCCCTTCTCTCTGCTTATTACTCACTCACATCTCAACTTCTTTCTCTCTTTCTTTAGGAAAACTGGCCCCGCTGCAGAACCCCAGGGGTGCAGTCATCCTCACTCCTATGTATCAAATCCCCCGCAAGCCTCGTAGTCTCTTTCAGGAGTCCCATCTCCCAGGGCCTGTCTCATTGAGTCCCATGAATAAACAATGTGTGCTATTGATTCCCAATTTCTTCTTTGATAAGTTCACAAGGATGGATGGTAGAAATGAGTCTAACTTATACTCATTTGGTATTCATTCATTGGACAAATATTTATAAACTTCTAAGCGATACTTTGGGAGAAATAAATGAATATGTACACGTAGACTTTTCTCTTATTTTCAGTGAAATTAGAGAAAAATCACAGTTTTTATAGTGATTTTGTGTTTTCCAAATCAATTATTAAAGAGCCTGAGATGATTTATAATATCTCTGCCTATAAATTATACTCCTGCCATCAAAAGAGGAGTTAAATTCCCTCCACGGGAATATGGGCAGCAATCAGGGATTCACCAACAGAGCCCAACAGACAGAGGCAGTGGAAGTGATAGGGCATTACTTCTGAGGTTAGGTCACACGGAAAGGGCCACCTAGCTCTCACCATCATTCCTTGGGACATTTTCTAAAAACCCAGACATCACAATATGAAGAAGCCACAGTTGGCCATTTGCGGTATTCTATTTGACAGTCCTAGTTAAGATCCAACCGGCAGCCAGAATCAACCTGCAGATACACGAAAGTGCAGTCTTTGCCCACCCTTCCTAATACTCCCGATGATGTCACATGAAGTCAAAAGGAGCCAGGCCTCTCCAAAGAGCTCTGGTCTAACTGAAGATCACTGAAGAAATGTGGGTAGCTTCAAGCCACTGTGTTATATGGTGGTTTTACTATAGCTTGCATCACAGATGTCCCCCAAAAGACCATCCTTTAATGGCCGAGTCTCCAGTCTCTGGCACTGTGGGAGGTGTCGGGACCTTTAGGATATGGGGCCTAGTGGAGGGAAGTGAGGTCAGCTTGGAAAGACCCTGCAAGAGCTGTCAGGACCTGGTCTCTCGCTTCCAGCTCTTGTGCCTCCTCACTGCCACAAGGTGAGGGGCTCACTCTTTTCCAAGTGCTCCCACTGTTTTTGTCAGTTTCCTGTCACTGTGACAAAATGCATGACAAAATTAACTTGCAAGAGGAAAGACTATTGTCTTACTGTTTGAGAGGTCTCGGTGCATGGTCATTTGGCACTGTCACTTCTGGGCCTGTGGTGAGGCAGGACGTCATGACAGAAGGTTGTGGCAGAGGAAAGCTTCTCACCTCATGGTGGCCAGTAGCAGAAAGAAGAGAGAGAAATGAAGAGGCCTGGGAAAACATAGAGCTTTCAAGGTCATGTGCCCAAAGGACCTGCTTCCTCCAATGAGGTTCCTCCTCCTAAGGTTCTACCACCTCCCAATGGCCCATTAAATTATGAATCCCCCAACAAGGTCAGGTCCCTCATGACCAAGTCACCTCCAAACAGGGTATCACCTCTGAACATTTCTGCCTTAGGGACCAAGGCTTTAACACATGCACTTTGGGGGATACTTTAGATCTAAACCATAACACCCACCATGATGTGCTGCCTCACCACAGGTCCAAATGCAATAGGGCCACTTGATGAAGCACTGAAATCTACAAAACTGCAAGCCAAAATAAACCTTTTCTCTTTTTAAGTTGATTATGGCAGGTATTTGTTATAGTATCAGAGAGCTGACTAACAGGTTTGCTGTACAATAATAACTGGAGGGCCATGAAATTATTTTACATGCTATTACATTTCTAAATCTGCATTCCTAATATCCTCTTTTAAGATCCTAGTTCCCTCTCCAATAAAGAACCCATTGCCAAAACAGCTTAACTATTTCCACTTGCATGTTTCATGTCCTTTTATTTAATGATTGTGGAAAAGGACTTGAAAGGCTACATCTTATTCACAGGGCACACTTTAGAGTTCTTCCCTTCCCAATATGACCTTGGCTCAGTCCCTTCTCCGTTAAAGTTCTTATCAGGGACTTCCACTGTGCCTGGCAATGGCAAGAACATTGTCCTGAGTGGGAAGAACTTTGAATCCCCTTTACTGTGTGCCTCTCAGTTTAATATTTCCAGTATTTATCACATCCATTTCTCAAATGGTATTGAGCTAATGCACTCTAAAATGTCATGTGCTTGTTTGGTTTTTGTGGGATTGTTGCTTTTTTATTTTGTTTGCTTTTGGTGCTCGGAAGTGGACACAGGGCTTTGCAAGCATAAGCACTTACTCTAACATTGAGACATACCTCCAGACCCATTAAATTGCTTTTGAAAGCTACTTTTACAAGTAAAAAGCATTACACAAATTTTAGATATTAATATTGTTATTCAGGATGTAAATATTTTAGTAACAGTTTAGCTATATCAAAGGGATACTTCAGGGCCAGTCAGTGATTAATCAATTTATTAAATAAAGATTTCAAAACAACCACTCTATTGTAATTCTCAAAATCCAACATAATACATGCTACAGGTGCAAACCAACTGGTGCAAATAAAGTTTAGCCTCTATTAATATGCTTGCACATTTTACTGATGCCTTTGAAAATAGATTTCTATTTTGGCTCAGAAACAGGTGATGAAATATATTTTGAAATAAGTTGAACAATGCTTATTCATAAGGATTTTAGCATCTTGTGACATCTGAAGTTAATATTGACCAAACTCAATTTCCATACCAGGCTCAAGAATTTGAAATACACAGTGATTCTAAAGGTATCAGTAATTTAGTTATTATCATTAGCACAAGACTCTCTGGGACATTTTAATTGCAGATCATAATGACAGAACATTTATAACACTGTTCATTAATACATTATTTAATGCAAACCTATGAAAAATTTAATTGCTGTTAAATGAAGTGTACCAGATAACATTCCAAGAGATTGAATTTACAATAAAAATAGGGTTGCTTAGTGTTTGATGCTGTAGAGCAGTCTGGGGAAATATTGCATATGGGAAGGGATTTTCTTTAATATAAAACTAGTTTCAGTACCAGAAGTTTGAGCTATTCATATCATAAAAAATCTTGTAGCACATTTAGTATGGCAGTTTTACAAATACGGTTTTTGGAGAACAATTCCTCCTCATTAATTAGATGTATTCTCTGGGGCATGTTCGTTATTTAAACTGTCTGAGCCTAAGTCTCCTCATTTATAAAGCAGAGTAACATATATTATGTGCCTGTGACAGAGAATGCTAATTTTCCATATAGAGCTCTCTCCCGGCAGTTATCTCCTATGGTTTCATGACCCTGGAGTGGAGAATGACTGAAGATATTAGGGGTGATGAGACAACGGATGTTCCCCTCCTGCTCCACATCCCCTGGAGGATGGCTGCAGCTCTGTGCAGGCCCCTGGACTCATCGTACCCCAAGACCAGTGGGAGGTGCAGCTTGGAACATTGCTAGCTCTTGCAGCAGAGAGAAACGAGAAGATGACAAAGCAATCAGTTATCAAAGTCTCCATCTAGAATGTCCACAAATTGCTTTTGATCACATTTTGTTGGGCAAAAGAAGTCATAAAGCATAAGATTCATGGGACAGAAAAACGCATTCATAGCTACGTAGTTTGGAACATTCCTTTTGAATACCCAGATCCTTCATCTGCTGCACAAACCAAATGCCATTTGGTAGGATAGAAATACATCCAAGCTAAAAATCAAAGACTCCCTCACTACTGATGCAACTGCAGGCTCCCCAACTCCGTTCTTGGTGAGAAAGGGCACTGGTTTCCCCTCACATCCTGCAGTAACCTTTTGTTCTCACAAAGACATCTGCTAGCAGGATGCCTGCTTCCTTTGGGAAAAACTCCATCTTAGATTCATGGAGGGCCAAACACTTTCTACTCTTCTGAAGAAAAGGTACACAGGTGGTCCAGGCTATACCAGTAGAACTGTGTTTTCTCACACTGGAAGTGGTGTGGAGTTAAGCACCAACTGCAAATAAAAATCTGTGGATAGTTTGTGTTCATCATTACAGCAGTCTAGCTAGTGAAGGAAATCATCCTTTAAACATCATCAATTTCTGGATAAATACTAAGATATTTTGAAAATATAAATGAGATTATAAGGACAATAAATCCCAAAGGAAATAAATAAAGAGATCATTGTCAGTCAAAGCACTGAACATCATAATTAATGCTATAGTGGCCCTGAAAGGAGGGGGTGGGAAATGAGATAAGAATTGGCATTGTTGGTTCTACATTTTATTCTAGCAGGTGGAAGGTTTCTATTCTAATTCTTAGGTCTTTTGTCCATTTTGATTTGAGTTTTGTGCAGGGTGAGAAATATGGATTTAATTTCATTCCACTACGTACGAATTTCCAGTTTTCCCAGCATCATTTGTTAAAATGGCTCTCTTTTCTCTGATATATGTTTTTGGTGCCTTTGTAAATTATGAGATATCTGTATTTATGTGAGTGTCTCTGTGTCTTCTATTCTATTCCCCTGGTCCTCATGCCTGTTTTGATGCCAATACCATACTGTTTTGTTACTATAGTTCTGTAATATAATTTTATGTCCAGTTATTCAGTTATTACCTCCCCATATCATAAATGCTTGGTGTGTCAAAGTAGGAGCAGATACTACTAGATTAGGTCAGGGACCTAATCAAGCAAAAAGAATTTAGAGATATTCCATACATACTCCCTGGGTAGCAACAAGGAGTCCAACTTTGCCCAGTGCTTTTTGCAGGAGCAAAGAAGAGACTTCGGTGACAAAAGGTAGCTCAAAATCTACACCAGGGAAAACCCACACTACTCAAAAGAAGCCTAGAGATTAAGAAAAAAAATCGATTTCATTCACAATTATATAAAAAGGGACATAAGGATTAATAATGGAACAAAAGAAATTTTAGTTTTATGTGCTGAAAATGACAAAACATTTTGAACGAAATTAAAGACAATCAAAATAAAGAAAACACAACCATGAAAATAGAGCTGAGGCTGAATTGTGTTAGATGATGCAACTCCTCAAATCCTTCAACAGACTTCACCCAGTCTCTTCCAGGGCCCTACTGGCTCATTTGCAGAAATTGAACAGCTGACCCTGAAATTCATCTAGAATTCAAATGAACCAGAATAGCTAAAACAGTCATGAGGAGGAAGGATAAATTTTCAGGATTTACACTTCTCCATTTAAAAACCTATTTTAAAATTAGAATACAAAGAAAAGTGTGATACTGGTATAATGACAGAGAAGTCTTATTTTCAGTCAACTAATTTTCAATGGAGATGTCAAGAAAATTTAATGGATGAAATTACAATCTTTTAAACAAATGGTAGTTTAACAAATGAATACCCATTATGTATTTTATTTTTTTAAATATAAATGAAAAATACAAATTTCTGAATCTATTTTTTTTCAATCTTTAGCTACTATGAAGTGGTGAGAACAGGACAACACAATAAAATACTCCACAAAGGGGAGAAAGGAAGCACCCAACACCATTATTCCACAGCAACTGTGGCATCCCCCTTGGTTACAACCTGTGCGAAATCCTCTGCTGTCCATCAGCTCTGGCCACACCACAGTGGGTGCTGGGGACTGGGCTGTCTGCAGGGTCTAGCACTGTAACAGACAGTCCACTGCTGGAGAATGGCTGTGTTAGAGGAGCAAGCCTTACTCATAGCCTAGCTGACAGTTTCCCTGGCATCCACCAACCTCAAAACCTAGCCCCCTTTGGTTCTGTTTGCTTCCTGATTGGGTGTCAGTAACACATCTTAGTTTTATCTGTAGACATAAATCTCCTAGCAGTTCTTTTTTTCCTAGCACTTTTTCTTCCTTCCTTCTCATATCAACACTTGTTCCTTTTTGTCTTTATCATTCTTTCTCAATATCATTTTTGTATTCAAGCAAGACAATATGGAGGGTAGAGAGGGCATTAATGGCCCTTGGAAACACGTATAATCCAGATTATCAGAGCAAATCAGGAACGTATGCCAAAAGAAGACCATCTGAAGTGCTGAGTGAGGGGCCACATCCCTGCTCTTATTTTTGATTCAAAGTTGAGTCACTGTACGGTTTACCAGTACTTCATGGTTTACCAGTACTTCCAGATCTAAGCCTTCCCAAGTATGTTATTTTACAATCTGAAATCGAGAAGCCTTGACCAAGTTCCTTTTCTTAATCTTTTAAAAGATCAAGTTTCTTCCCTTTTCATTTTCCCATAGAATCTGGCCAGGTATCTATCTATCTTCTCCTGCCTGAAGCCTCATATAGGAGCCGACATCTGCTAACACTGTTCTACCCAAGCACTTCCTCTGGAGACTGGGTTTCTGAGGAAGACCTGACCTGGCTTTCAAATTGGCACAGCTGACAGCCACCTGCTGTGCCTCTGTGCCTGTGAATCTCCAGGTTTCTACACCATGATACTAGTCTTTTCATTCCTCACCACTTTACCAAGGCATATGTGCCATTTATTTTAGGTCTGAGTAGGTCAGCCCCAGCAGTAGGTATGATATCTGAAGAGGAAGGAGGAGGAAGAGGAGGAGGAGAAACAGAAGGAAAGAACAGGAAGACTCGATGGATAAGAAAGGAAAAGAGGAAATGACTACAAATCTCAAACTATAAAAGTGAAATATTACTAGATAGTATATTAGAAGCAAAAACAAATAAAAAATCCACTTGTTACACACAAGTGGAAAGAGAGTCCATGCTTCTAAGAGACAATATTGAATCGAACACAATACAATATCTGGATAAAGATACATACAACAGATCATATCTATAGATTCTAGAGAATATAAAAAAGAAGTCATAGAAAATATAGATTTTGTTGATAATTAGAGAAAAGCGTATTAACAAAATGAAAAGACAGTCCATATCAATCACCCACAAACACTTCTAAAATCCACTACCTCCACCTGTTTTCAATCACCTGCATTGTGGCCACCCTAGTCCAGCACCCGTGTGTTGTATCTGCTCTGCTAATTATCATTGTCCTTCCATCTTTTCCCTCCTTAGTCTAAGGTAGCAGCCATCACTCTTAGGCTTCATAGGAGTGGCTTCCCAATCCCATTCAGGAGAAAATTGAAATTCTGAAAACAATAGGCAGGCTCCCAGTGCATCTCCCATTACTCTCTTCCTCGTTTTAGCTACTTTCTTTCTCACTGCAAGACATGTGGGTATCTCGCTGTATTAAAACAAACTCACATTTCAGTGAACATGTTCTTCACTGGTCTTGCCTGCTTGCTCTGTGTCACTGAGCCATGTGCTCCTGCGTTCCTGTTCTTGTGACATTCCTTTGCCTGCACCCCACTTTCCCAGGGAGAGTCTCCCTTAACAATTATTTTCTAAGTATCTCCTCCACTGAGCACTTCCTATTGCTTTGTCTTGCCTTGTTTTTCTTCTCAACATGTATCAACTTCAAATACACAAAAGTTTTGTTTATTTCAATTATCGTGTTGTACCAAAATATAAGATTCATAGGGATACAACTTTTTGTTTACTATTGTTTCTGAGAAATATGGAAGGGTTATTAGCCTGTAGAATATAGTTAAGTATTTGCTGAATTGAGAAATAGTAATAAGAATTCATGGAAGTAGGGACTTAGCTTTATTGCTGATTAATATATTGGTTGTTGAAACCACTCTGAAGTGCAGTCTTGAAATATCAGTTAAAGTTGAAGTGGTTTAGTAATCCTCTTCTAGGGTGGAAATTATGTAAAAACAAGATCCAGAAGCACCATTATAGCAAAAAATAATAGCGAAAAGGATTGACTTTTTTCTTTAATATGGAAGCAAATAAGTTAATTCAGTTAAACATTGTGTATATATTAAAATGATTAGATCAGAAAAACTACATATATTAAATTTCAAAAATAATTTTGAATAGAGAAAGCTATTTGGAAAAATATACACTTGGCATAATAACTTTTACATAATCTTAAATCACAATATAAAATGCTTGTCCTTTAATAATACTTATAGATAATAATACATAATAAAGCTAAAATAGAAAATCAAGAATGGAGATTCTATAGACCATTATCAGGATGACGATTACTTCTGAGAAAACACAACAGAGTAAGGGTTTAGTGTGTCTAAAATATGTTAATAAATACATTTTAAGTAAAAACTAATGTCCAACTCTTCAAACATCAAATCTGGTGAGTATGAAAAAAGTGTATTTTATTATTTTGTATAATTCTTTAGGAGTTTGGGACTCTGTTAAACCACACTGTGGAAACAGGGTGGTGGTATGGTAGCCCAGGGGCAGCAGCTCCACAGTGCTGTCTGCGATGCCCTCTTTCCGGGCCCCAGATGCATCCTCCTGCTCACCTTCCTGCTACGGGATTCTTCTCATTTCCCCTTGAGAAGAATTATATTTTATACTCTGTTAGCAGTATTCCCACAATTTGCTGAGTGTAACCAGATTTTGTTTCTCTTATATACAATAAAACAATCTCTAAAACTGCCAGGAAGTATAACACACAATTAAAGGGCACTTGGGGAGTCTTAGTAAAGCCAAGAACAGTAATTTCAATCAAGTAGTAGAGTCCTGTCTCTTGCATCACTTACTAGTTTTGTGACCCTGAGATGCCCATTTTCCATCTCTGAACATCACATTCCTCAAAATGTAAAATATGAAGATAAATCATGCCTGATTCATGTGAATAAATTGTCAAATCAATCAATACACTTAGAGAAAATTGCACATCAGAGTTGATAAATCAAGTTATTTCCATTTACAATGGGAAATAATAATAATAATATAATAACTGCCTTTGAGCTATTTTGTCTCATGCAGCTTGGTTCCACTGAAGAGCAGACACTCTCCCCTCCACCAGGGCAGCCTCTGACTGCCCACCTTCCTCTTGGGCTGGTGTGCTGCAGGCACTGAGTCAATGGTCTCTTATCTGTTGCTGCTGGTCTCTGCAGCAGGCGTCCTCAACCTCTGTCAAGTGGCCCTTGACGTTCACAAGAAAGCTGCAGGAGAGATACAGATGCAGCCTGCAGTGGACCTGTGCCAGACCCGTTCTCTCAAGGAAGAGAGGTTCTTAGGTCCTCAGGTTCTTAGGGAGCTGGGTTGGTGTCAAGTGGGGATTCTGAACTGAATGAAGTGCTCTCCTCACACCACGGAGGGTCCTCATCAGCAAGGACAAGGAGGACTGCAACAGGGAGCAGGCATTGCAACTTTCATCTTTGAAGAGCCAACGCATAATTAAAGGACACTTGGTGTGACACGGAATCACTGGAAGTGGAGTGAGCTTGCTTCACACATGCATGCCTCAGACCCAGCCGTGCGTCTCTTCACATTCATCTGGAGCTCTTCTATACAAGGCAGGGCGGTCACTAATGCAGAGATTGATTAGATAAGCATATGCTGAAACAGAAGAAAAATAATTTCAGAAAGAGTATTATCATTCCCAAAATGCAATTAATATTTAATTCTGGATCTAGGCAAATAGAAAGTAAGAGCAGTTGAAAACAGAAGAAGCAGCATCAGAAAAAAAAAATCACTCTGTAAGAAGGTAAAGAAATGAGGTGGTTTCGGGCTGAGAGATGCTTTCTAGATCAGGGTTCACACAGAGGACGCCCAGGAGAGCACAATGACCTTGTCAAACTGAGAAGACAGAGGCTGAAACACAAGGAGGAGCGAGGGGCTGCCAGGCAGAGAGGAGGGGGCCGGCCAGAGGCGGAGCTGCTGCTGTCAGCAACCGCACCTTCCTGAGCTGCTAGTGAGCAGTAAGCTGTGCGTGGTGCGGCTCTAACCAGAAGTGCCAAGAGAATGGAGCGCTGGGAGACACCAGTGCCAGCCAGTGGGAGGTTGGGTCCTCCTGGAGCGGCAGCACCTTCCGCAGGGACCCACAAGATATCCTCCCTCAGTCACAGAGAGAAGTAGGCTCAGAGAACAGCTGCCTCTCGCTCACTCCAGCAAACCTCAACCCCTGACTCACAGGTGCCAAGTTGCCCACCAACATCGTATGAAGAAACACAACACAATATGATGAGAAGGGAAATACACAAAATGCAAAAGGACTCTTATCACAGTCAATTACCTGAGAAAAATGACATATCAAAATAAACTAATTGACATACACAATGGAGTTTCACTCAGCCATGAAGAAAAAGGAAATACAAGTAGAAACAGAGATGACAGAGTTAGAGAATTTAGTAGAAAATAATTTTAAAACATCTGTATGACAGATCCACTTATGTAAAAGAGAAAGATTTAATTAGGGCTCACTCTAGGAACATATGGAAATATCACATTGATCTCTATTAATATGTACAACTAAGGAATATTAATAAAACATTAACAAAATCATATTTAAAAAAGAAATGAAATATCTAAAAAGCTTTTAATTTTAAAAGATGAATTGCTGAATGAAAATGTAATTGAATGGACTGAGAAAGTACCTACGGCAGAGTATCAATGACCTGTACAACACGGCAATAAGAACTGTCCATGCTGAGGACCAAGGAAAAAGAAAAAAGAAAGAAAGAAATTAAAAATAATTAAAACTAATCTGCTGGAGCATCATTAAGCTATGAGAATACATGAAATGTTCGAACGTAAGAATAACAGATTTCATAAAGTAAAAGAAAGTTGGAAAGCAAACAAAAATATTGGAAAAATGAGGCAAACTTTTAATGAAAACTACAGACCTACAGACATCAGGGCTCAATTAAATATGGGAAGGATAAAAAAAAAAACCCAAGCAAATAATAATCAAGTGGGCAATGAACAGTGAAAAGATAGCATAAAGAAAAAATACAGAAACAGAAAAGCAAAAATAATATACCAAGACTTTATAACAGAAGGTATGCATTCAGTCAACAATAAGATTAAATCTTCAAAGTGATTTTGAGACAATGATTAGCCTTTAAGAATGATTATGACTTCAAACTCCTTCAGAAGCACTAAAGCAGAGAATTCAGGAGTGAAGACCTACACTCCAGAACCATTTAGAGAAGGGCTTATTAACATAAGGGAATACACAGAGGAAAACGCAAATTTATCAGAGAACCAGGAGTAATGCATATATGCATGAACATTAAATGTTTATTTTTATGATTTTAAAATGAAAATTTATTACATAAAACTCAATTTAAAAATACTGTTTTGTGAGGTTTATAATAAATCTAGAAGCAAAATGAACAGATTCAAAAACACAAAGGAAGAGAATAAGAGTTAAAAGCATTTTATGTTATGTAATGTTATTTGAATATATACTGTGATTATTTAAAGATACATAGTTTGGACTTGAAACACTGGCTAATATTTCAATGGTATTAAAATATATTTAATTAATCGAAAAGAAAACATGGAGAGGACAAAGAAATAAACAATGAGAAAAAATAAAAAGAAAAGAAAACGTAATAGATTTAAACCTAATATATAAATAATTGCGTTAGGAGTAAATAGTCTAAATATTCTAATTAAAAGAGACAGTTATCAAACTTTCTGCAAAAGAAAGACCAATCCTCACACTCTCTACAAAAGGACTCACTTTAAATATAAAATAGTATTATGAAATTAAAAGTACAAGGTTGGGGAAGCAGATAACAGTAAAATAGTAATCAAGATACCTAGTAACACCATTTCCTAAGGAAGGTTATTCACCAGGGTAGGAGAGTGAGACCCACAACACAATCAGCCCCACACAAGCCTTCATATGTAACACTCGATGCTCAGCATCGTTCTGATCCACAGAGAATGGCAGGCATGACAGTCGCCCATTAGACTGTGATGGAGTGAAAGCTCCTGTCCTCAGTGACAGGAGTGTTGTGGTGTGTGTGGTGAGGCGGGTGCAAACAGATGTCCTGCCCTCCAGCTGTAAGGAAATTCAGCAATGCTAGCCCCGCATGCCTACCCCTGGAAGATGATGGACGGCCATGGGACTGGCTCATGAGCCCACTGCACTACACTATCATTATTTTAGAGTGTACTTCTTCTACTTATTAAAACAACAACAACAAAACTTCACAAACAGGATGCCGTGCTATACCAGCCTCAGCCGTGTGCTTCTGATGTTTACTTAGACTTCTACTGTGTCAAAGGCCAGGCCATATACATCCAGGTTTGTGTAAATACACTTGACAATGTTCCCCCAAAGATAAAACAGCTTACCAATGCCTTCCTCAGGACAGGTCCCATTGTTCACAGACACGTGACTGTATGTAAAAGAATTGAAGTCAGATTTATGTTCTTTGCCTGAAACATAATTAAAATGTAAACAAACAACAGCAATGTATCCAGAAATTTCCCAAATGTTCAGAAGTTAAACACTCACAATACAAAATAACATATTGGTCAACTAGAAAATCACATAGAAAATTATTGAATATGTGTAAGTCATAATGAAAGCAACACATCAAAATTTGTATAATAATATTAATAGAATTTTTAGAGCTTTGAATGTTTATGTTAGGAAATAACTAAATCCTCAAATCAGTTATCTAAACTTCAAAATTAAGACAAAAACTAACATAAAATGCGATCTAAAGTAAGCATTAGGGGCTGGGATTGTAGCTCAACAGTAGAGAGCTTGCCTTGCATGCATGAGACACTGGGTTCGATCCTGAGCACCACATGAAAATAAATAAATATATTGTGTCCATCTACAACTAAAAATTTTAAAAAATAATAAAGTAAGCATTAGAAAGGCAATACAAATTTAGTAAAAGAAATCAATTGCAGAGAAAAAATGAAAGCAAAAATTTATTTTTTGAAAGAGCAATAAAACTAATAACATTCACAAATAAAGATTAAAATTCTACAAAAAAAAAATCTACGGTATCAGATTACTGATACCAAGAATGAAAAATGAGAAAGCACTAGAAAATCCACATACATTAGTGGGATATGAGGTTACAATTTTAGACCTGTGACTTTGACAGCTTACACAGAATGGACAAATTCCTGAAAAGACCAAAGTTACTTAAGATTTATCAAGAAAATTTCTATATTTATCAAAAAAGCTTAGCTCAAAACCTTCCTACAAAGAAATTTCCTACCTAGATGGACAGGGCAATAATGCTGGTGCTATCCTCACTTTTTTGGAAATCAGAGCAGGAAGCAGGGGGACATTCCTAATATCATTGTGTTGACAACAACATTCTGATGCCAAAACAAGAAAAAATGTTAAAAAAAAAAAAAAGTCAGCCATAAACCACTCTCTTTCATGGACATAGCAACAAAATTTATAAACAAAATTTCAGTCTAAGAACATAAGTAGATTAAATCATGTTGACCAATGAGACTTTCCATGGGATGCAGGCTTCGGGCAACATTCAAAAACTGACAGATGTAACTGACCATATTTACATGCTAAAAAGAACCATGTGATAATATCAAAAAATGAAGATTGAGCTTTCACAAAATTCTACATCTATTCATGGTGAAAGCTCTCAGTAAAATTGGAATTAAAGATAATTTTCTTAACCTAATAAAGACCATCTACAAAAAATAGGGTTAATGACATATTTCTTTTGAAAAGCCTGAATACTTTCCTTTCAAGATTGATAAAAGCAGAATAAAGCAAAAAAAAAAAAAAAAAAAAAAAAAAAAAAAAAAAAAAAAAAAAAAAAAAAAAAAAAAAAAAAAAAAAAAAAAAAAAAAAACCTGCTTCTCTGCTGTTACTGATTATCTATTTTCCTGGAAGTCCCTGGCAGTGTAATGACATAATCCTAACTACCATCCTCCAAGCCCTCTACAAAAAAAGAGAAAAAAGAAAAGTAAAGGAATGCTAATTGGAAAGAAAGGAAGAAGAAAAATTGTCTACTGACAGATGACCTGAAAATTAAAATCCTGTGGGGAAAAAAATGAAGGCATTAAATTCTAGTGGTCTTGAGATTCAAGGTCAAAATTGTAAAAGCATATATCTATGTGCCAAGAACATACCATTTAAAAAAAATTGCCTATTACAATAACAAACCATCAAACGCTTGGTGATACATTTACAAAATACATGAAGACTCCTACAGGGATAACTACAAAATGTTGCTGAGAGAAATTTAAAAAAGCTTAAAGGAATGGGAATGTACACCAAGTTAATTAACTGAAAGACTAATTGTTAAGATCTCTGCCAAATTTGTCTACAAATTTGAGACAACCCCAATCTGAGTTCCCGCAGTATATTTTTTTGTGGAAAATAAAACATTACTTATAAAATATTTGTGGATGGCAAAAATTATAATAACTATGATTTTTATAAAACTTAACAAATCAATTAGGTATTGTCATAGAGAAAGAATGAAGTCTAAGAATATAACAGATAGATAGAAAGATGATAGATTGATAATTGTCTTTTGGGAAAGGAGATAAAAGAACTCCAAGGAGAAAGGACAGCCATTTTGACAAGTTACACTGAAAAGGCTTTCCATTTGAATGGAATGAATAAATAGGCCTCTGTTCTTCACACCACACCTAAAACTTTTTATAAAAAAATAAAAAAGAATTAGTAAAAATGAATCATAAGACATAATTTTAAAGATAAAACTATTAAACCTATAGAAGAAAATAAAGGGTAAAATTATGATTGTGGATAGCTTACACACACAAAAATGATGAACATTCTTTAGCCTATTCTTTGATTTTATCTGTATTTGCAATTTGTATACTAAAACCACAAATGGTAATGTGTGGTTATGTGATACAGTAAGTAAGTTGTTTCTGCATTTCTAAGGTACTGTGGCACTCTTAGTGGAGGGCTCTAAAGTGGCAGGCATTTCCTATCCATTGGGCATACAATTAGGAACAAATGGATAGCCCATGACCCCAACAATCTGAAATTCAAATTATCTGCACTCTCATATACACTCTTGAGTCTTTTTCTATAAATATCCATTTATTTATTACTGTTTTAGTCAGGACCTGTTTTTCAAATAAGATTAAACAACATCTTCAGATTTGGTAATGTGATGGCCAGGGCGTGACAACAGTCCTATCTAGGAAAAGAGCCAGAAGAACTGCAAGTTCTGTAGCAGGCACATAACATTTCTGCCTCTGTTTCCTCAATTTGCAGAGTGGTAGTACTTGTAAAAGTTACCTATCTGGTTGTGTTGATATCTAGATGCAATAAACTACTAAAAGTTGGCCTATGTACAGGTACAGAGTAAACATATAGAAATGAAATGGAAATACAACTTTTCTTATATTCTTCTAACTTGCTGCCTTGCTGTTGGTTATATAGCAGGTCCCACTAGCTTCTCATACCCTGTAGATATTCTGCTGAAGAATAGAGAGCCTGCTCTGCTAAGGCTGGTAATGAGCCTTCCCTCTTCACCATCCCAGTCCCTGGTGAATAGTTAGCCATATGGTGCCTTCTCTGCTGCCCCAAGAGAAGGTATCTGATGAACCTCCTGAGAACTATCTATGAATAGCAGCACGCTGAAAATAATGTGGCTAGAATCACTTGCGATTTCTATGACATGTCGTATGTCGCAGAGAAGAGGAGCAAAAATGGATACTTTTGAGATTTTTCTCATAATTATTGGGTAGTCCATCAGAGCTTACAGAATCTTCTGGTCCTCTCCTAGTCAATATATTATTTAATACATATTCCACACAAAGGCACACAGCCAAACACACATATGCAGACACGCATTCCAGATTTTAATCCCTAGAGGAGAGTCCACTCCTCCCCCTTCTCAGTATAAGGGCTGCTAATTCCATTTATTTGTTGTGTCATTCTTCCCTCGAGTTATAACCTTGGGTTCTCTCTGAAAAATGTTCAGATAAAGACTTTTAAGCTGTGTATCCCAAAACTGGTGTAGTAGAAGAAGATCTTGGGGTAGACCCAAAATTAATGTCCTGGAGGTTTATACCCTCATAATCTCTTCCTCCTGAGAGTGACTTTACTACTAGTCACTACACCACTCTTCTACTGGGCTTTATGAAGCAAATTTCCATGCTGTGTACTTCCCATAGAGAGGGACATGTGGTCAGAAGCTTGGATGCTAGGACATTAGAACAGGCCCCAGCCCACAGGCAGAAGAAGCCTAGTCTTCCCATCTTCCAGTTCCAAGATAGGGAGCCCTACCATTGCCCTGAGTGAACATGGAAGACATTTTCCAGTCTCCGCAGTTAGCCTCCAGATGGGAATGTGACCTAGCCAACACAATGAGCAAGGCCTGGGGAACTCTGATCACAGACCCTGGCTATGCCACAACAAAACTCCTACAGACAAAAAACTACAAGATCATAAGCAAATATTGCTCTAAACTGCTACTTTTGCTGTAGTGTGTTTTATATCATAGAAATCTAATGTTGCCTATGTGTAATACATAAAAGGAACTGGGTAGATATCTAGAAAGATAATTGTTTTTCTTTCCATAAACTCTTAGATTTCAAGATAATGTTTTTCAGTAACAGTTTTAAAAAGTCATTTTGGGATGGTAACTTGTTCATTGATATTTTTATTTACATAGTACCCTTTTTTCTTTGTTAAGATAATAAAATTATGACTTACATTAATGGGCATTTCTGATTCACAGAAACATAACATACAGTAGAATAAACAAAATACTGCTTTCTCTTCTCACACTTTTTCACACTAATGTACTTCTTAAATGTTTGCTAGTATTATTTCTGTTGTTATTGTCTCTACTAAGACAACATCTGAAAACAGGAATGGATGAATTTTCTGGTCTATAGTCTCCATTCACCAAAAATGGTTGGCTTCTCTGAGATACAAGCAGAAATCCATTTCATAAGAAGCTGGTGTATCTTCAGTTGCCCTAGGGAAACTTAAATAGCTGGATCTTCCTTAATGTTTCTCTCTACACAAAATGAGTTTATTAAGCAGCTCAGGCAGTCTCTAACCTAGAAAAAAAATCCCAAATGATAAGACTTAACTTTCTATTGCTCAATTTGAGTCAGTCACCTAATCAGTTGCTAAATGAAAAAGCTTATGATGAGTTCTACACAGAACTAGTTCTTCTGTTATTAGAGGCACAAAGATGCCCAAAATGTAACCCCAATGGCCAGGGTGCTCATAAAGTGTACAACTTCTGTCTGTTAGGAAACGTAAGGTCATAGGAGATGGTTGAAAATAAGAGGGATGGAGACTCAATGATTGAGTCCTCCCATTGTACTCCATGGAGTTTTGTGGCAACATCTGATTGTCAGGATTTATCTCATTCATCCAGGCAGAAAAGACACAAGGAACTGAAACCATTTTCCCAAGGTCATAGAGGTTGTGGCGCGCAGACTTGGGATTCTTTCCCAGATTTGCCAGGCCACCAAATGCAACAGCTTCTCCACCTCATCAGAATCACAGTGTTTGTTCTCAGAAGTAATGGCCATCAAATTCCACGGTGTATTTAGGGTCCTTCCTTCTAATGTTCATGTAATTTTTCCCTTTGAACATCCTACTCACTTTTTATAGACAGAACCAACATTCACAAGCTCTACCATTGTTTTAAAAGCTCCTGCCATAGCCGGGCGTGGTGGCTCATGCTTGTAATCCCAGCACTTTGGGAGGCTGAGACAGGAGAATTACGAGTTCAAAGCCAGCCTCAGCAAGGGCGAGGCGCTAAGCAACTCAGTGAGACCCTGTCTCTAAATAACACACAAAATAGGGCTGGGGATGTGGCTCAGTGGTCGAGTGCCCCTGAGTTCAATCCCCAGTACCAAAAAAAAAAAAAAAAAAAAAAAAAAAAACTCCTGCCATGAAAGATCATTAATTTCTAACAATAAGTTTCCTCCTAAGTAGGTCAAGTGGTGACATACTCCATGGTTAAAGTATGGCACTTCCAATTTGTATGTTTGAGGAAGAAGTTCTGTGTTGTTTTCAACAACTGAATACACCCCTTGGATTAGTGAAGCAGACAGGACTACAGAAGGGACTATGGTGTTGTTCTGTTGGCACAGCTCTGGAAACTTACTTCACCACCGGAATTCAGGGATGTCTCATAGATCTGTGTCAGTGACAGAAGCATGTGGACTGTTGGTCAAGATGGCCCAAGGTGGCTGAGTACCAAGACCCTACCCAAGGTAAGTAACAATAGTCCCTGGTAGCCAAGGACAAGTAAAGAACATGTCCTAACTTAGGTAAGGAGAGACTATTCAAAAGGCATTGCAATGTGCACACTATTGCAAACATAAGATCCTACAGCATTTCTGAGTATAAGCAGAAAGGACTTTCTTTTCCTAAAGAGGAATAAACGAGACCAAAAAAAAATCAGGCGTGGGGAAATGTGATGATCAGGAGGTCTGAGTAGACCAGTGAGCAGGGAAGGAAGTTTCAGCCAGCCATTCAATGGGTATTTTTTAAGGGGAGTTCCATGTTCCAATGTCAACTTTGGCACCCACAATTTCTTTAGTGCAGCAGAGGGTCAAAATTCAGTGTCCTCTGGAAGGGGAGAAGCTTGGCTCAAGGTTGTTTACATGAAATTAATGGACATTTTTACAGATTGCTCCATGGGAACAAGCAGTTCATTTGGTCACTTAGGAAAGAAGAATGAGAATTTGGAGTGTCCTCATCTGGCCTTGTCATAGGTAAAGAAGATGTTCATTCTGAGTCTTATGTGTGTTATTTAAAGCCATTTCCCAGAACACACAGAGCATGGGAATTCCACAGCTGTTTTCCAGGAGCCAGGCTTCGATAAATTTAGCATTGTTAGCAAACAAGAGCCCACTATGGAAAAGTGACGTGGCCATTTGGATGAGTAGTGACAGCCTGTGGGCAGAGTGGGGACAGCTGTGGTGGATGAGCAGCAGCAACCTGCAGTGGGGCGTGAGCACAGTGAACAGAGGCATGCCTGCAAACCCAGGAGCCACGAGTGGCCTGAAGCCTTGGGAACCTTGGAAGGACAACACAGGTGTGCTGACCATTGTGCCCAGCTGATTGCTTTAGTCTACTCATCCACTGTCCCTATGAATCAGTCTTACAGACCTTTTTCTCCCAGTCTGATAAACCACATTCTCACACTTTGTTGATTGTCCTTATCATTACAGATCAGTCCTCCCACCTCCTATGAAGAAGCTCCCTTTTCTCTTATGACTCTACATCATTCCACTGTCTCTTTAAATAGTTCTCGTTTTCTTGGGTCATCCCAGTAGCCACAGGGTTTGAACTCAGGGGCCTTTTATCTAAGGCTTGTATGCTTTAATTTGATTATGTGGGAGGTGTTCTGTGACCCTGACTCTTCATCACTCAGTCTGGAGAGCCTACTGAGGAGAAGCCTATCTCCACAGAGCCTGGCACCCTGTGGGTGGTGAGCCGTGGCCCACTTGAGACTCTTGTTACAGGGGCTAAACGGCCTAGATTGCTGCTCGCCCTCCTCTGCTGGGCACTGTCCACAGTCTTTCCTCAACAATTTTGTAGAAAGGGCAGAAGACATTATCTAGTTCTGATGTTTTCTGTTGATTGTCTTTGTCGCTTGGTGTCAGGACTTATGTGTTCTAGGACACAGTTTCCTCATCTGTGTACTATGGATAATGCCATTTACCTGCCATGGTCAGGTACACGTGACAATATTCCTCAAGTTATGGTGTGTGTAGTGAATGCTGGGTGTTCACTGAGGTAGTAGTGGACTGTCTCCCTGCCTGGTGACACTTGACCCTCGTGTGTCAGCGCCAGTTCAAACCTCCAGGAAAAGGCATCCTTTGGGTAATAAAAGGACCAATACAGGAGGGACTTTCTTAACAGTCAAAAGGGAGATTGTCCCTGCTCTGTGTGTTCTTTACCGTGTGAGTCTTAGTCATCAGATAACCCGAGAAATAAAAATCAAGTCTGCCTTGATTTTTATTTTTAAGCAATGTTAAGAGCATTAAACACATTGAAAGAAAAAGCTTATCTATCTGAAATACACTTATATAAATATCTTCAATATTATTTTAAATCAACAGGCAAATTCCTTATTTATGTTGACCCAATAACATTTGATTTTTAACAACTAATTCTCTCTTTAAAAACAGCTTGTAATTTATGTGGCAAAAAATTGTACGCTACTATCCCCATCATGACTCTTTCAACCAAAACATTGACTTTTCTTCCAATTGGCTAATTGATTTTAAGCAATTAGTCAGTGCAAGTAACATGTAACTAGTTAATTAGTTTACTATCTAGTGCTGCTCCCATGAGAGCCATTAGAATGTGAATTTGCAACCTTCGGTAAATTACAGAAGGAACAGCAAAAAGCATGAATTTTATACTTTTAGAGAAAATAAAATTCCAGGAAAAAGAGCTTCAGCTTCAGCCAATGGATTATGAGAATTTGTTTCATTTATTTTAACTTTTTTAATAAACATGTTTGGGAACAAATCACCATAGATAATTTTAAAACATCCATAACCTAATTCCCCATACTCACTATTAATTGTTTCATGCATCCTGTTCTAAAACTTGCATGTACACACATACCCATAGGCATGCATACACACACACACACATACAACATGAACACATACACACATGGTTGTCCAAATCCAAAGTCCATTCCTGTACACAGCATGTGCCCAGCCCACTGGTGCCTACTGTGTTTGTCTGGAAAGATAATATGTATAGCATGAGATTCGATTGGCTGGACAGAACTGAGAAATAAGAATATGAATTAGGTATTTTACCCAAACTGATGCATACTTATAAATAGATAACTGCCATATCCAAAAACCACACATTACTCTGAAATTGTATTATAAAGAATTTTGACTCATCGTATCAATAAATTTTCCCAAGTAAGCAAGACTCTGAACTGTTATCTGAATGAAGAAAGGGTTTAACCCACAGGAGGGTAGGCACAGTGCAGATGGATGAAAGATGCAGACAGAGCTCTAGGCAGGAACCAGGTCATGGGGGCTCATGTCAAAAATATTAAGACCCCAAGCCACAGGATCCTCTGAAGTGTTTTCAGAGGGAGAGAGATGCTCGATTTTACATGGTGGACAGTACATTGAGAGTGACAATGGATGAGGGAGACCACACTGTGACAGCTGAGGAGGGTTAAAAAGCATCTCCATCTATGGCTCATGAAGATAAAGACACAGGATTGGATGAACTGGAGAGATTACAAACACAGTAGGAGTAGGTCTTGTTCATGAAATGAATACTAGGATGAAGGAGGAGAAAAGCACAGGAGATGACCCTGGCTCACAGTAGATAGCCTGGGTGACATTCAGAGGGAATGTACCAGAGAAGGCCCAGATGACAGCACAGGGGCATCACATAGTCTTGGGTGTGTTGAGGCAATGGTGATGTTGATCTCTGTGTGAATTGAGAAGTCCGGTGTTGGATCTAAAGTAACAAGCCAGGTTACAGCTGCAGCGTAAATGAAGGTGAGGAACATGGAATTGAACTGGACTTCACACAAAGACAGGTTTTGAAAACACCGCATTGGTTTTATGACCTGGGAGAGAAAAAAAAAAAGTTTAAAAAGGCTTATAAAATAATGGACAAGAAATATGACTGAGTTTTTTAAAAAATATATATCTTTGTTTATTTTATATGGTACTGAGGATCGAACCCAGTACCTCACAAGTGCGAGACAAATGCTCTACCACTGAGCCACAATCCCAGCTCCTGTGACTGAATTTTTTACCAAAGAATAGTATCAAATAACTATGAATATAATGACATATTCTACTCTATAGTAATTTTACAAAAGGAAAATAGTTAAGTGAAATACCTCTTTGTATCTATCATATTGTCAAATAGTTAGTTAGATAAAATCTAGTGCTGACAACAAAACAGAGAGACAGAAATTTCCTTAGAATTCAACCCATGTAGGTTTCTTTTTTAAACTCTCCAGTTCTACTCAGTGAAATTGAGACTGCCCATGCTCCATAAATGAGAAATTTCACTCCTGCACGTGTAGTATACTCTTTAGAAATCCCACTAGCCCAGCAGACCTCATTTATGAGAGGAGTACTCCATGACCTTTTAGGGTAAGACTGTTGATGTCCTGCTTTCAGGAGGACAGGAGCAAGACCTAATGGATCACACCATGGTCACCACACTGCTGTCAGAACCTGCAACCAAATGAGCATCTGGGCATGTGGATGAGGCTGAAAAATAAGTGTTGAATAAAATCTGTTGTGTGACAAAGGCTAGAGAAATAACGCATATTAAAAGACAATTTGTGTTCACAAAGGTCAAATACTCCTAAGAAGTCTAGTTTTCTAGACTTCTAGTCTTCTAGTCTTCTGGTAGCACGTGCACTGAAATTGGTGACATGACCCATCTTCGCGCTCTCACCACACAGGAGCTCTTTCCATGCAGTTAGAGAGGCAGGAGTTGGAGTGACTTGGACAATGAACAAAAATAAGGAAATAAGCTCCAAGATGGAAGATTACCCTGTTAAACAATCTGTTTGCTTGTAGCAAAATATGAAGTCGAAAGCTGTAGTGTTATTTATCTTTTAAGATTGGAGATGTTTAGATAAAAATTCATAAGGAAAAGACCCACACAAGGACAGGAGCTAGGGAAGAGGTTATAGGAGTATTCAGATAAAAAGATTTCAACAAGCTGTGGAGGGAGCATGACCCACCAAAATTTGATATAGGTGAATCCATACACAGTTTTGATCCCAGCAATAAAGTGATAGCAATTGGTTTTCCTTTATCATTATTTATTTTGTGTCTGTATTTATATTAATAAATATGGAAATGAGATGTGACTTGGATCCAATAAAGTGGTGAGCTCATGACTGAGGATGGAGGGTGGTAGAATAATTGTCTAGTATACACAAGGCCAAGACTCGATCTGCAGTCTTCAGCAAGTGGCTGGGGAAGGTGGGTTCAAATTATGTCTTTCCATCTCTGATTATTGGACTTGAGAAAGCTATCTAACTTCTCTTATTTTCACTTTTTCATGTATAAAATGGCACTAAAATGGCATCTTATACACAGGATATTTGAGAGAATTATGTGAATTGGTAAATGTTAAAGACTTTGAAGAGTACTTTGAATACCATTGAATACCATTTAGTAATGAAGAGCTCAACCAAAGAAGGGCCTGTTCCAACCTTAGGAAAAGTCTGCTTGTCATATTCCTATTGAAAGTCAAGACTACATTGGTTATTAATGACCTTTCAAGAATAATTTTGATAACATATGCTTTTTTATGATTTGCTAAATATTTAAGTGTTTACAAGTTTGCACATATTTTGGCTTTCAGAAGTTTCATATCCTCATATTTAAATTTTTACCTTACTCCAAGATTATCTTCTCTTAACAAATTTGTAAATAAATACAGAATAAAGTTCATGCTAATTAAATGTACATATCAATTGACTTTGAGATTTAAGGAAAAGATGTGGTAAATTCTGATAAGGACCTCTGGTGCATAGGAGTCAGTGAAAAGGTCTTGAGAAATGAGAAGGTATTAACCAGCAGAACAAAAGATTTCAGGCTACCCCTGCCATGCTTTTTAGCTCCCTATTCTTTCTGAGAAGTTACTCTTCTGTGTTGTAGAGCTAGGGAAGCCTCCGTGAGGTGCACATCTCTGAGACTGAATTTTTTGACAACCCTTTAACAGTGGAAGTGGAAGAGGAGATTGTCCTGAGAAACACAATAGACATGGTGTTGAGGGACGGGAATGACAGATGGCCCTGGACTGGATATTGCCTGTTGGTATGAGAGTACAGAGGAGAACTAAGAATCATCACATAATGGAGAATATATTTACAATGATAAACCATCAATAAAAAATTGCTCGGAATGAAGACACATCTTGAAAAGGATCAATCGTTTGAACAAGAGGTATAGGCTTTGATGAGATGAACTTCTAGCAGGTGGAAATCAATTAAGAAGTGGCCTTTATATTAGACTCAAGGCACACACTTAGCTTTGTTTCTGCATGCACATGCCTACAGAATCACTACTCTAATCAAGCCCTGACTCATCAAGCAGAAACAACATCTCCAATGCATACCGAATTACTCATTACCGCTGACTGTTATTATTTAGGATTCATCCCATGGTTGAAAACTTCCATTATAATGAATGATGAAACAAAATAAATAATTACATCCTAGCCACCCTTGACGAAATATGTCTTCCAAGTGCATTTGGAAATCCAATACCCTAATTTTATTACTTATTAATTTGTAGAAAGTCATTAGTTTTGATAGGTTTTCTTAAAATTAGTGTTATTTAATATGCCTAAACTGGATAATTTTATCATTATTTTTTGAACTAGCTTTGGAATTGCTGATTTGCAGGAAAGATTGATGACCACCAGAATGTAAAGACATGTGAGAGAGCACAGTGTCCATTTTGGCTCCTGTATTTCAATAATTGTGTTTGTAACTTTTTAATTAATATTCACTTCTTGCCAATGATATGTAAAGTATGTGAGAAGAAAAAAATACTTTTTTTTTTTTGCTCATAGTTATGTTTCTAATCCTAGTACAATATCTGGCAATATAAATCTTTTCTGAAAATTTAATAAAAATAAAAACAAATTAAACAAATTCTTTTCATTAAGTGTTAAATTCTTGAGAAAAAGAGACAGGAGGGAGGGGAGGGTGGGATTTCTCACAACAGAATGCTGAATTCAGGTTAGTGTAGAACTTCGGGGTCACACAATAAAGGACTATGGGAGGATATCTTGAAGAGTTTCTAGTTAAAGGTTCAAGCTTATTCTTGTTTTACTAAGACCCTTACACAGCTATAATGTGCAAAAAATAAACTAAGTAAAATATTAAAAACACATGGCTTATTGTTTCTGTGGCTTTATAACTTTGATTAAATACTTCACTAGTTTCAGGAATGGTGTTGAGGCAAGTAAACCACAAACTTGGTAGTTTGATATATAATAGAATTCTATAATAGAATTTTGTTTCTCTTTTATATATTCCCCTTTTGTTATTTTTTGGGTTATCAGGTGGCCTTTCTCTCTGTGGTGGCTCAAGAACCCTGGTCCCTCCATCCTGTGGCCCTTCCTCCCAGGAGCAATCCAGCCATTGGGTGGGAGGGGCAGGAGTGGAAAGCCTCACCTGCTTCCTAGGCTTGCAGTCCTGAAGCAGTGCACATGCTCTCCCTCACGTTCCTGCCCCTGGGACTCATCCTCTCAAGCTGTCTGCCAGGGGAACTGAGATACACAGTTCCCAGTGAGAGTGAATGCCTCCTCCTTCACAGTAGGCACTGGTGGCCAGTTTAGTGAAAAGTCAGCTTCCTTTGCTATGTGAGCTCATGATGGTCAACACTACAGTCCTGGTATCATCTCTTGCATGTATCTCACTTAATCTTCAACAGTTCTATACTATAAGAACTGCAGTACACACACACACACACACACACACACACACCAGTGATATATATGCGTGTATCAGTGGAGTACTAATAAATTGAATCTCAAGGGCAGAAGTATTACCAAAGTCTTAAGGATCTACATTATGTTTATTACTACTGTATCATCTCTGTCATGTGTTTAAAAATAATCTATATAAAACAAGGTAAAAAAGTAATCACTTGTCATCTATTATTTCATTATTGTATATAACACATAGTAAGTGACTTTTCCACTAGATTGTTAGCTGCTGGAGATCTAGGTTTGTGATAATCAGGTTTTGGTCCCTGTGAAAATATACTTGAGGAAAACAACTTAGAGGAGTAAATATTTATTTTGGCTCATATCAGAGGTTTAAGTGCATGGTAAGCTGACTCCGTTGGTTGGATCAGTGGTGACGAGGTGTGACAGAGCAAAGTGGCTCACCTCATGGTGGCCATGGCGGAAGAAAAGAAGAGAAAAAAAGACAGGAAAGGGCAGGGATGAGATATAGTTCCTCAGGGAACACCCCCAAGGACTTGTTCCCTTCAACTGAGTTCTGCCTCCTAAAGTCTCTACCATCTCCCAACAATGCCATCAAATTATGAATCCATCAATGCATTAATCCACTGATCAAGTCAGATCCCTCATGATCCAATCACTTCCCAAAGCCCCACCTCAGACATTGCTCTACTGAAGACCATGTCTTCAGCACATGAGCCTTTGAGAGACATTCCACATTAAACCATAACAGGGTTCCCATCACAACTGTCTTGCAATATCAGTAAGCACAAGTGTATTTACATTTCCAGCTTCTTTTGTAGTTAGGTGTGACCACATGACTAATCTCTCTCCAGGGACAATATGAGGAGGAATTATTTATGCCATTTTCTGACCTGGGCCACAAAAACAACTTGCAAAGTATTTCTCCATTAGGTTTTCTAGTTGAAACCAACTATGGTTTGGAGGACCATGGCAGTCTTGGAAGCCATTTGGTGAAGTCAACAATACTTCTATTGACTCCCACCTGTGGATAGCCCCTGAAAGCGCTCACACCTTTTCTGAACCATTAAGTGAAAATAAACCAAGTTCTTGCTCTATAAGCATCTGAAATTTAGGATTTATTTATTCCTGCCTTTTGGTCTGTGCAATCCCATAAAATCATGATAATGAAAAGCTAGAATGTCTAGTGGTTGAGCCCTCAGTCTTTGGAGGGAGACATAATGTCTCACTAGTTTATCAAAGTTTAAACATTCATAAGCAAAAGAGTTGAGATCCAAACCCATGTTTCTGTGCTGCCAGATCTGTGGATCTTACCTCTCTGTATCACTGAGTCTCACAAGCCTTTAGCATCTCTTATATCATGATGTCCCAGAGGATACCTTCTATGCTGTTTTGCATTGTCATGGAGAAAAAATAAGACTGCATTGATAATTTTAGCTTTTAAGCACAGAACAATGTTTAGTCTGGCTGTTTTTAATAGCAGGATTCTCTTTCCAAACTCCTTCAAAGGTCGAAGTGTGGGCAGCTGGCATATTTTATGTCCCTTCAATTTCGTACACAATGGAAGAATTTCACTCCCACTGAGAAAGTTGGAGGGCATGCAGATAAGATTTATAGCTTTTGTTAAGCAAGAGCATAAATAGTAATTTTGCTAATAAATTAAAGCAGAAATGTAGTTTGAAAACTACAGGCTACCTTGAAATGAATGGTGCTTCTTTGACTGGGCCCAATTACTGAATAACTAACCCATCGCAGCCAATTTCTTTTATTAAGTAAATTAGGAAATGAATGTAATTCTGTTTGATTCCATAAATATTTATTCAGGATTCCTTAAGTAAAAGTGTATGAAAGAGAAAAAAATTGAATAAGAAATTTTTATGCTCAAAGAAACATAAATTTGGGGAGGTATTGTAAGAGCATTTTAAACACAGGCATTTCCCTTTGCACATGGTGCTTAGAGGAGCAGAGGTCATGGCAGTGTGTGGGCTGCAGTTGCGCATACCACCCTCCTTCCTGAAGGAAGAAGCTAAACACAGATATGTGAGCAGATGGCAGGGACAGCGCTCCAGGACAAAGAGCAAGATGATTCTGGGGGAAGGGGACAGCAAGAGCAATGGTGGGGTGAGAGGAGGGTAGCAGGAGCAGTAAGCCAGGGCTTGAGGGGTGGGCTATCAGAAGGAAGCTGGGCCAAAACAAGGGAGAAAAGGAAGGGGCCCGTGAGAACAGAAGGGAGATCAGAGGAAGAGGGAAGGAGAGTGATGGGGGCGGAGAGGGGACAGAGGATGGTGGAATCCACCTGGCCAAAATATCCTGTGTGCAAGCATGAATACACCACAGTGGATTCCACCTTTACATATGTTCACAGTGCATTAAGCAAAAAATTATAAATAATAAACAAAAGGTAGACAGTAGAGTAGAGGAAGGGGAACAAGGGGAGGACCTTGGGGCTGAATTGGAGTCAATGATATTTCATGCTTGTATAATTATGTTAAAGGAGCTCTAATATTATGAATAACTATAATGCACTAATAAAATTTTTAAATGTTAAAAGGAAATGACACTCATGAATTCTATCCTGAAATGTTCTGAAGTTTAGTTTGGGTATTCTGAGAGGTTAGCTTAGGGTACTGAGGATGGTGTCAGTGTAAATCAAAGTTTATGCCTCATATGTACTGCTTATTTTAGTAGGCATCCCATATATTGAGATCGGACATAGAGGAAGGGAGATAAATCTATGAAGATGAACTGAATATTATGTACTATCAAGAGATCACAAAACCAAAGGGAAGACTTTCAAGACCAAGTTCATTGCTTTGAAACCAATCACTTCATCTCTGTAGAAATGATCTGCCACTCAGTCACTCCATGGATTCTGTGTTGTGTACTACTAGAGAAGACTAAATCTGCATGGTGGAGTGTGAAGCTGTAAAAAAAACTTTAAATGAAGATTTCCAAATTCCCCTTTCTCCATTTCTCCAGCCAGCCTTAGGACCATCAGTGTTTGATCATCTGGTAGGTGGCTTCAGAGCACAGTGACAAGCTGCATTGATATTCCTAGAGATCTGCAGCAAAAGCAAAAGGAAAATAGTAAGTGTTTCCTCTCTCCTATGGCATCCTGGTCTCTGACTCACGGCTCCATTTAGATGTTTCAACAATAGGCTTGGGAGTCAGGCACTGATTTAGTTCTAGAAAAAGGCTTTCTCAGTTTTATGTTCTGTTGGTCCCACTGAGAAGCAGGTACCTCTGGAAATCAAGTCTTCTGACTTCTCTTCTATTTCAATTTCCCTTTCATTCTTCAAAATAGGCCAATCTTGTTCCCACACATCTTTCCCTTGTGATAACTGTCAATCAATAGAAAATATCACACAGTCTTAAGTTATAATTCTATTGCTTTTCCTTGGAGAAAAAAAGTTTATTAGGGATGAGAAACAACATTGAAATCCTAGCATCAGGCTTCTGATTTGAACATCACAGCATAAACTGTTGTTCTTTGCCTCTGTACTCAACTCAACTACAATCCATAGATATGCCACAAGAGAAAACTGAAGCAGATTTCTAAAATGTGCTCAGAAGAGTGCCACTGTTTTGAGGGTCCACGCCTGGAAGAATAGCCCCCTGTTTTTGGATCTGCTAGTCCAGAACACAGGGCAGCCCAGCCAGCTGTTCTTCTTTCAGATGAACCATGAGTCCCTCTGACTGCATCTGACGCTACCAGAAAAGGAGATTGAGCAGGAGCCTCTTGGCATTAGACAGGGGAGGTCTTTTCCTCTCTTGCTGGCCAAGGGCCTGGACGAGACTCAGGGTGGCCAACAGCACTGGAGGAAGAAACCCAGCCACAACAAATGCCCCAATGCAGCAGCTTCAGTTCCCAGAAATCTAAGACTCTGCTTCCCATAAGTTCCTGAGTCAGAAGTGCCCACCATGGAGACCCACCTCAGCCCCCCTGCACAGGAGTCCATAAGACACCCAGGTTTGACGTAGCCAGGGTCAGTAGGAGCTCATGTGGCATCAGTAAGCCACACAAAACAAGGTAACACCCAGGGACTCTGAAAACTAAATTGTCATTGGGACAGCAGCCTATAGAGCCATAAAAAGATCTGTATGTGAAACTTAAACAGGGAGACTGAGTACTAAAGAGAAAAATGTAAATAAACTCAGAGTCTCCTATTAAAACAGATAAAATGTTCAGGATACAATAAAAATAACCAATTATGTCAAGACCAGAAAATTAAAACTTGAGTGACAAAAACATGTCAACTGATGCCAACGCGGGGTAAGTCAGCTGGTGCGCTTATCTAAACAGGGTCTGACAGCAGCCACGAGAGGAGGGAGCAAATAAAAAAATGTAGAAAAATATCAGGGAAGAAATAGACCTTAAAAGATAATCAGTGAAAACACTTGAACTAAAATAGTAAAATACCAAACCAAAACAAAAATGTTTAGGCCAGATTCCAGAGTAAAAGAAAGGTGACAGAAAATTAAGTCTATGAACATGAGGACAAAGTGGTACAGGGAATGGGGGTAAATTAATGAGCAGAGCACCCAAAATCTGTGGGAAGACAACATCAAATATTTATATCATCAGAGTGCTGCAAGGAATGAGAAAGAAAAAGAGCGTGAAAGAGTATTTGTAAAGATAATGTCTAAAATCTTCCCATTAGGAATAAACAGGCCTAGAGATTCAAGGAGAGCAAACATCAGATAGGATAAATCTATAAACTTAAATGGACACCTACAAAATGTGTATTCACAGAACCGATAGATGAAACAAAGTCTCAAAACTGACAGGTAAGTAGGCCAATCCATACTTATAGCTGGAGTCTTCAATACAAGCTCTGAAACAACTGGATTACTTACCATGACACAGGAATTCTGAATATACTCTACCAACAGTCTCCTATTAAAACAGATAAAATGTTCAGGATAACTGGCTCATCAATGACACTACCCAACAAGAGCAGAATACATCTTTTCAAAGTCCTATGGGACATTAACCAAAATAGAATATTTTATTGACTATAATGCAAACTTCAAAACATTTGAAATAACCGAAGTGATGTAGTGTGTTATAATAATAGAAACATATGGCATAAAGACAACAGAACATTTTCTAAATATGTGAATATTAAACAATACACTCCAACATATTCCATTGGTTAAAAAATTTAATTCTTAATTTAGAAAATTGTAACTATAATATTCAAAGAAAAGCCTACCCCTTTTCAGAGTCCAGTGCCGTTGGCATGTCCCCATCAAGGATTTGAACCATAACTCATCTAATCTATCAATACAGTGTGGTTATTGAGTTGAGTTGATGCATTATGACATAATTTCAGTCTATTTTCAAAAAAGGTAATTGCTAGTTTTGCTTTATATCACTTATCAATTTTTAAAAAATCTCCGTGTCTTTTACTCAAGGAGTATAAAAATAGCAGACTCTGGACATAGTCTTCCATACTTTGCTTCTGTAGCTTTCATTTCATGGGTTTACTTTATAACTATCCACCTGTTCTGTATTAAGACCAGGCCAAGGACTTAAGATTTTTAACTTGAGTCTATCATCTTCACATGTGGAAGAAAAATGCAGAACCACAGGGAAGATAAAGGAAGAAAAAGTGGAAACGATTCCTTATTGTGTACATGCTTCTAAACAGCTTCTTGTGAATGATGAATAGCTACAACTCTTGTCGATTAGAAACAAACAGATGAAAGGTGAGAGAAGAAGGGAGATTGTTACAGGAAGAGATCTAATGGATACAGGACAATGTCTGCCTTTGAGACAATAATACTGTGGCATTGCTGGTCTAAATAATTTCAAAATATGATAAATAAAAAGAAAAAAAGAAGGTAAAGAGCATGAAGAATACATGTTTAGCTATAATGATCAGCACAGCATTTCTTACCTATGGTTTGGAAATTCTGTGCTGCTTTCAGGTTTTCAAATAATTCTTCTATTGTGCATGCTTTTGGTCTTTTACATATGCCACAATGTGGTGGCACGAGGTGTCAATACACCTGTCACTCTCATCTGACTCTGTGTTCCTTGTGTGGGCTGGTGATGCGTGCCCTCCTTTGCAGCTGGACACTGGACAGGCTGGCGGCACTGGTTGCAGTGCTGGAGAGCAGGCAGCCTTCCTATCAGTGCAGGAAGAACAGGCAACTAATGCACATCCCAGATTTTTGTGGATTTTTCAGTGTCTACCTCCATCAGCTTCTCGACCAGCCTCTTACATCCCCATTTGTCATCCCGCACCTAGTTCTGTCATTAAATATATTCATTAACCATACAAACAGGACAGTTAGAGAGCACTGCACACAGGAGAAAGGTAGTATTTCTTCTTCAGTTGCACCCAAGTTAAGACAGAAATAGGAAATCACTTTTATGTGACAGATTTATAGCCTAATATTCCTTTTTTTTCTGAAAAATATTTCTGGGCGGAACAAGCTTCTTGTCTATAGATGGAATCTTACAGTTACATTTACTGTGGAAACAAAATTAGTCACTGGTCCAGCTGTCTCAGTAAGTGGGCATGGTGTGCTGGGAGAGGAACTTGAGAAATTCTCTTTGGATGGGTGAAGAATAAATGTGATCGGACAACTGATTGCTTGGGTCCAGTGACTGACAAGGTTCTCCTCATCATGTCTTCCCCAGTGACAGACCCAGCCTAGTCTCAATCACTAACCCTACTTAAAACCACGAGCTGTGAGAGTCTGAAAACCCAGGACATGTTATGATCGTAAGGCTTCACTGATGGAACAGCTGGCAATGTGGCCTGGACTGCATATGGCAGCTGGGACTCAGAATCCATGTGTGACTCTGGATAGGGAGGATGTGAACTAGCCTTTAAGGTACAGGGTTAGGCTGGAGAGAATCCAGCAGAGGTTGTAGTTTTAAATTAATAATAATTAACTACAAATTACTATTGTCTTCAAGAGTTGTATTATGGACTAATATCCAAAATGGTAATCAGACTGAGATGGAAGAAGCAGTCTAACTTAATCACTAATATCATTTGTATCCGTAATGTCCCCTTCAAGCCCATGAGTTAAAGCTTGATCCCCAGCACATAGTGCTGCTGAGAGATGGTAGAGTCTTTAAGATGTGGGGCCTATTGGGAAGTTTAAGTTCTCTGAAATATGTTATTGAGGGGATTATGAGTCCTCAGTCTCTTCCTTTTCCTCTTTTAGGCCAAAAGCAATAAGGCCAACTGGTCATGTTCTGAAACCTCAAAACTATGAGCCAAAATAAACCTTTTCTCTTTATAAGTTGATTATCTCAGGTATTTTGCTACAGTAATGAAAATCTGAAACAATAACTAATATTTGGATTATTGGAGTTCCACATCAGAAAAAAAATAAATAAAAAGATAAAGGTGAGGAGAAGTTATTCGAAAAAATTCATAACTAAAAATTTTCCAAATTTGAGAAAGACATCTACATCCAAATACATGATGCTCAAATACTATCAAATAGTTCCAACCCAAAGGCATCATCATTCACTATCAATTATTACTTTATAGGTAAATTAACTAAATTCTCTAATCAAAACATGAAGTGGCTAAATGAACTGAAAAAGGAAAAAGACTCATTTAATTGCTGTTAATAAAAGATTCACTTCAGCTTTAAGGACACAAGAATGTTGAAAGTAAAGATGGAAAAAGAAGATAGTACATCCAAATGGCAAGCAATATTTCAGAAAAATGGACTTTCAATCAAAATCTGTCTCAAGATACAAATGAGCTCACTACATAATTTTAAAGTGATTAAGATGGCAAGTGGATGGTATGAATGTATACACAGACAGTAAGCAGTGGAGCACTTAAATCTTTAAAGCAAGGATTAATAGAACTTCAAGAACAACAACAAAAAGATAGAAATATGTTAGTAACAGGACTTCAATATCCTACTTTCACCAACAGGGCAAGTGCACAGAAAATCAATGAGGAAACCCCTAACTTGTAATACTACAGGCAACCTGAGCTTACAGAGATATGCAGGACATCCCACCCCCACAACAAAACAAAACCTTCTTTCTAAGCACACACAGCATTCTTACGGAGAGATCATGTGTGAAGCCACAAAGTGTTAAGAATTTAAAAGGATTGAAGTCACATTAAGTATCTTTTATGATGACAATAATATGAAAGTAGAAATAAATAAAAGGAGGGAAAATGGAAGGTTCAAAAAAGACATGGTAATCAAACAACACATTTGAACAAACCCTGGGTGGAGGAAGAATTCAAATGAGAAATAAAAAATATCAGGATACAAACAAAAATAGAATTACAACATACCAAAACATGTGTGGTATAGCAAAAGCAGTTCTAAGGGGGAATTTTATAGCAATGATCACTGATGTTAAGAAAACAATAACAAGATTGATTTTGTAAAAAACCTTACTATACCTCAATGTAATGAAAATAGAAGAAACTATGGTTAAAGTTAGCAGAAAGAAGGAAATGTAAAACATCAGAACACATGTGAAATAGAATCTGGAAAAAAACAATGAATAGAAATTATCAGCAAAAATAAGAATTGCTTTTCACAAAAAATAACAAATAATATTAGCAAATATTTAGCTTGGCTGAGAAAGTGATCAAATTCAAATAAATGCATCATAAATAAAAAACACACATTGCAACTACTACAACATAAATGCAGAAGATCATTATAGATTACTTTGAAGAATTATAAATCAACAAATTGTATAAACTAAAACAAATGGATGAATTTCTGGAATATACAATCTACTAAGAGTAAATCAGGAAAAAATATAATATTTAACACACCAATATTATGAAAGGAGTTCAAATCAAAATTCTCCCAGTAAAGAAAAGCAGGACCATATATCTTCACTGGAAATTCCACCAAATATGAAAGAATAATCAGTATCCTCCGCTTTCAAACTTTTCCAAAATATTGAGGAGGAAGAAACACTTCAACTCATTTCATGAGGTCAAACTTATGCCCACGTCAAAACAAGATGAGAACTCTGCGAAAGAAAATTTTCCAATATTCTTACATAAATGCAAAAATTGTCAACAGGATGCTAGAAAAACAAGTTCAATACCACATGAAGAGGAACATACATCATAATCGATTTGCTTTGTTCCTAGGATACAAGACTAATTCAATGTAGGCAAGTGAATAATTGTGGCACATCACAGATGAAGAATACAGTCATATGATAATTTCAACTCTACACCATTTGATTACAAAATTCTCAAGAACCAGTTCTTACTACTTTCATTCTTCATAATACTGAAAGTCTGTAGCAGAACAATTACACTGAAAAAAATAAAAGGTGTTTGGGTAAAAAAATAGAAAATTTCAAATCTTTTGGGGGGATGACATGATCTTACATTAAAGAAAACCTAAATACTCCATTGAAAAATTCAAAACTAATAAAAAATGCTGTGTAAGTATAGAATGGCAAGTCATGTAAAAATATACATTTCTACACAACAAAATAAAAACCATGTGCAAAGGAGTTAAGAAAACTATTTCATCTATATTAGCATCAAAACGAATGAAAGATAGGAACCAAGAGGAAAGGATCTGTACCTTGAAAAGGTAGAAAATACCAAGCACAGAAGTCAAAACAGAAACAAAGAGACAGAAACACATGGTTCATGGTTTAGAAGAACTGATATTTTCAAATATCGAAATTGCCAAAACAGATCTCCTGATTTAATACAAACCCAGTCAAAATCTCATGACCCTTTTCACAGAAATTGCACAAATACTACATATTTGTGGAACTATGGAAGACTCCAAATACACAGAACAATTGTGAATAAGAACGAAGCTGGAAGTATGCGCTTTCCGATTTCAAATCATATCACAAATCTATAGCGGTCAAACCAGTATTGTCCAGGCATCAAACAAGCCCGCAGACCACTGAAACAGAACAGAGCCCCGAATACGCTCCCCCTTACACAATGAGTTCATCATCACCAAAGTGCCAACAATATGCCAAGCAGAAACATCAATATGTTCGGTAAATGGTGTTATTAAAAACTGAATATTCAAAAGCAAAATAATTCAATTAAACCATTATTGTATGACATACACAAAGATCAACTTAAAGTTGATTAAGCATTTAAGTATAAAACCTGCCAACAAAAAATTTCTGGAAGAAAATGAAGAGAAATTTCTTTGATATTGGTCTTGACAATTATTTATTTAATATGACTCCAAATGCACAGTCAGCAGAGGCAAAACCAAATAAGCAGGAATGCGTCAGCCTAAAATCTTCTGGACAACAATAAAAAAACATGCAACAGAGTATGGAGATAACCCATGGATACATTTGAGATACATTTCTGAAGAAAATAAAATTACTCTCAAAAAGAGGTATCTAAATGTTCCTATTCAGTGTTCATTTTCACAAGAGCTGATAGGAATCATTCTCAATGTTCATCAAGAAATCAGTGGCTGGGGATATAGCTCAGTGGTAGAGTGCATTGCATTCCTGAGGCCTTGGCTCAACCTCCAGCACTGAAAAAATATGTAGTGTACAAAATCTCATATGTATTATAGATACTAAGAACATATATACATATGGAATATTGCATGACATTATAGATATGAGTATACATGTATATATAAATTTACAGATATATAAATTTGCTTATATAAATTTACATATCTATAAATTTACATTTATATATATTTATATATATAAATTTACATATATAGGTCATGTCATGCAGCCTTAGAGGGAAGGGCCACTTGCTGCAGCATGATTGATCCTGGAGTACATTAAGCTAAGTGAAATAAGTCAAATATGTAAAATCATATTCTGCATGATCACATTTATATGTGGGACCTGAAATATATTTGAGTCTTTTATTAAATGAAAAAGAGGTGATGATTACTAGACTAGAGAGTAGAGAAAGATGGAATACGTTGGTTGAGGGTAGAAGCTGTCAGTCATGGAATGAATGAACATTGGCAACATAACATGCAGTGTGAGACTCTAGTTTGCACATATTATATTCTTGACATTTGCTAAACAGTAGATCTCAAGCATTACCACTACAAAAATAAAGATGTTAACTATGTGAATAGGCATGATATGTAGCTTGATTGCAGTAATTATTTCACAGTGTATATGTATATCAAAACATCACATTATTCACCTTAAATACAAACAATTTTTGTCAGTCATTCTCAATGTAAAAATTTTAAAAAAGTATTTACTATGGATAAAAAAGAATACAATTAATGTAACTGAGGTAGTGAATTTTAATTTTATTGAATCTTAATTTACTTATGTATGATCTTATTTTTAATTTAATTTTTGCTTTTCTAATCAGTATGGCATTATGGTGCTGGGAATCAAGCCCTGGGCTTTGACCACGGTATACATATACTGTGCCACATAGCTACGCCCTCAGCCATGACTACAGTATTGTATGTCACTGCTATCAAATATTTTTAAGAATGCAAGATTTTATTCCACCATTTATGTGCAGAAGGAACTTGAAAAATATATACCTACTCATCTATGATATAGGACTATTGATAAAATCAACATTATTGATGTGTGTTGTAAAGAGTGAATGAAAACTTCATGAAGTAAAAATCATTTAATAAATGCTTAACAGGCATGAATTATTTCACAAAAAGTAATTGTTACAAATCTATGTTTAAGAATATCATGAGTCCACAAAGGTAAAACACTGTGTCCTTCAATACGGAAGAAGTAAACTTGGGAGACTGTTTGGAAATTGATCTGTCCTTTGCATGATTTTAGGCTTCTGTTCTCTCCATTTCCGAAAATTCATGGGACTACTTCAACAAAATCCTACGAAAGAAAATGAAGAGTGCACATATTTTACCCCTCAGGGCTGTAGGAAGGAATCAGAAAACTTGGCCACATTCACTCTGCTTTAGAGATGCAGGGATGCAGGAAGCATGATTGACTTGACTGAGAACAAGGCTCTGATTCACTGGGACATGAGCACACTTTTTGTATACCAGGGTGAGGAAATAAAAGTCTAAGAAGGGAACGATGCAGAAAAGCAAGAAGAAATGTACAATAAAATCCCTCCAAGTGTTTGTCCTTGAACTCTCTTATCATAATGCCTCAGTTCCATTCCCTCTAAAGGATTCCAAAAGTGTTCTCCACCTCCTATGCATGGTTTTTCTTCTTGAGGGCTTGGGTATCCATTATATTCAGTCCCAATTAGATATCTCAGGGAGTATTACAGATCTATTAAGGAAAATTAAAAAAAAAAAAAAAAAAACAGAAAAATCCTGATCTAACAAAAGAGCTGGCCCATCAAACTGCTGCGTCTTCTTTCTGCAGTTTTCATCTGATGTTTTATTAATGTGGCAGCTGCATTTTAATTAACAGAATTCTTTATTGTACATGTGCCCTGAGGCTGTTTGAGAAATGACATGGTCTTAAAAGTCTACAGAGTAGACAAATAAGCAAATATTGCCTCAGACAACATCTCCCCACATGTACTGGTAATAGGTATTAATTACTGGGTTGGAGTTTTACAGAGACAAATCTAAGCCATCAAGACATTTACCTTCTTGTCCTGAGCATCAAGGTGAGAAATGATCATACTGGAAACCACTAAAAGGGAAGCAATGAGCACTGGGCATTTCATCAGCCTGTGTGAGTGAAATATATGGAAATCTCAAATAAAAAAGTTTTGGGATTGCTCTCTCTTCCATTGGATTCTCTCAGAAGCCAACTCTGAGACAAAGATTTGAGGGACAGAAGTCTGAGAGTTAACCTCAAGTATCACCAGTAAGGCAGTGAAAGATTGGACAATAGCATTTGCAAAATCATCCAGTAGCCAGTATGAGCAACAGGAGCAAAATCCCACTGGAGGACAGAGACAGGGCAGGGCACAGCTTGGTTATTGCAAACCAGCATGACTCTGGTGCATCTGCCTGCTGCACCCCATGTGTCTTGGGTGGAGGCTGCATTTCTCTGAAGGCTTTAATCCTCTGCCAAAGGACTGCTTTAAGGAACACTGCTGCTTTTTCTTGTGGATGGTGAATATTTTTTTCTTTCTCTAGAGTCATGGGGAGTTCAAAAAGAATAATGAAATGAGACCTAAGTGGGTCATTGCTTTGAGTCAGCCAGCTTCTCTGGAATATAGGTCTGCTGTTTTGCAAAATTAACCAATAAAGGCAGCAAGCCTGTGGCCTCCAGGATATTGGTGTGATAGACGAAGGATAATTGAAGGTGATGAGAAAACATGGATGAGATAAACACAAGAGCATTACCCAGGTTCAGTTTACTGCCCCTCCAAGAGATGAGCATCAAACCCACTTCTGGTGTCCTTTACCTTGACAATGATTGGGTATTTCAGGACCACTACCTTAAAACACAAATATGGCTCTGCACAGTGTAGAACAAAAGACTTTTTAAAAACAATGATACTACTCAAAATAAGTTACTTGGGAGGGAACTAGGGTGACAATAGAAACTGATTCATAGAGAAGGTCCTATCTGCCTGCAAGTCTAGTTGCTCAGGATCACATTTTGCACACGTGATGTATGTTCTAAAAGACTTTCACATTTATGGGGGCATGGTCCTCAAGGAATCTTAAATGGATACTATGGTTGTTATTTCACAAGTAGAGAGTTGGTCTCTGAGGTCATTTATACATATAGAAGAGAGAACCAAATTTTAGGCATTTAATCTGGGCCAAGAGCAGTACATAGAAAACTTAGTACAAAGTCTTGAGTTAGATTGTCTCCAACAACCTTGAAAGGCAGCTATTATTAACCTGCTTTGAATGTGAGAAAAATAAACCAAAATTAAATCAGTACTTTGAGCGACATTTCAACCCCATTTACAATGAGGCATCTCAGCGCATCCTGTTCCTGAGTTTGTAATATTCTACTGTAAGTATTTGGACTATATAGCTTTTGCCTTTACAGTGTTGAATGCACATTGACACCAGTTCTTCTTTCCCTTAGCTTAGCAGTGCCTAAACACAATAGTTTGCTACTTTACTGCACAGTGGAACAGGCATTGAAAATGCAGCTAAATGCAATGAGTAAGTCATTTACATCAAAACTCTTTGAGGAGTTGACATGACATTTCTTCAAACCTATTGAATGATTCTACTACACAGCCCAGATTAGAGTCATAAGTCCAGACCATAGAAAGTGTTCAGATGCACAAAGTCAGTTTTAACCTTGATCTTACTTTCTCTATTTATAAAATTTGCAAAACTATACCTCTATTTTAGGGAAACTCAAAGAGTTAAATGAAATTATGGAAATAAAATTGTTCAGTAAATGCTTGGTGCATAAAAAATAACTTGTAACTATTATCATTGTTCAGAGTATCTTTGCTGTCATTATGAGTGGTAATTAGTTGTTCATTGAACAGATAAGTTGTTTCCTAAGTTGTAACATCCTGTCAGTGACAACATTAGGGTTCTATCAAAAAATTCTTTTTCCTCTTGGCATTAGTTCTACGATACACTCATCAGCAATACAATGTCATTCTGGAAACTCTCTGTCCTTAAGTTCCTGCATTTATTTTCAGATTGTCTGAGGATTGAAGGAAATTAGCAGACAGGACCACCTCCAGAAAGACTTTCCCAGCATGCTCAGGGGGCACGTGTCCCTGCCTCCTCCGCATGTCTTCACATCAGGAAGGCAGGCAGGGTCATTGGGATGTGCCAGTGCACACAGCCAACATTTCTGATTGAATTGAAAATGCTAATAGATACTCCCTAGACTGAAACTGAGGAGAAAATGTATGGAAAACCATCTGGTTTTGTGAAGAGAAATTACAATCCTCCAAGAGGTCAGAAGCAAAGGCTCATTTCTTAAATAAGATCAGAAATGAAAGCAAATTGACATTGGTTGGCAGCCCTGTCTAGGAAAGTTTCAAAGTGTTAACCTTCAGGCAGGCACTGATATTCTTCAAACCTCTATTCAGTTGCAAAGCTGTAAATTGAGGATGTTGATACCATTATTCTGCCCTAGTAAAAATTTAGTAGGGATCTACTCTGAACATTATAAATCTTGGTGCAAATAGGAAGGAGTCAGAACTAGTATCAGTTAGCCTGGTTTAGCATATGCTCTATTCCAAAAACAAAGCCAAGCAAAGCATCAAAAAATAGGGGGAAGTTCTTGACCCACATGGTATTTTTTAGTCTCAGGAAATCAGGATGTATAATCTGGACAGAGTCCCCACAATAACTTCATCCAGCCACCTAAGTGAGAATTTATCAGTCACTGCCCTGCCCCACCTGTAGATGTGGCCTGGACCAAAGGATTTCCTTCAAAACACCACTTTCACTTTTGATTGAAGTATTTCCAGGAATGACTTTTTGCATAAAGCTAATGGTTACTGTGACTCTATGTAACTGGCCACTAAGTTCAATCCAACTCTTAGCCAAAGAGAATACTTCAGGATCCTAGATAATTATAAACCAGTCACATTTCCACAAAACCATAATTAACTATTCAAATATATAACAAGTGATTATATTCTAAGAGCAATTCAGCTAATTACATTGCATTAAAAAATTAGAAATAGATTAATTCTAAAAGCAAAGTATATACTCAGGATTCCTAGTAACAGCTTGTGCATAAATATTTAATGCATATGAAACCTTTGATGGGGAGTGTTTGGCAAACATGCACTTGGGAAAGGAATCAACAAATTATGTGATAATTGCTTTTGTGTAGTTTGGCTCAAGGACTAGTGGAAAATAGACTTGAGAATTTTAGGAATGAGTATATTCTCAGACCTACATGCCCTAAAAAATTCATTTATCAGGAAGTTTAATAAGGCTATCTGTAGTTATTTTCTTCACACATTTCATTTTCAACCTTTTCGACTTTTTAATTTATTTCTCCCTGGACCATAAAAATTGAACATATTTACAGTATACAGCACAAACTTTTGATAGATTATACATTGTGAAGTGAAAGTAACATATTCATTATACACATTATTTTTTGTGGTGAGAACACTTAAAATCTTTTCTTTTAGCATTTATTTACAATACATTGTTTTTAAGTTTAGTCACCATATTATATAATATATTTCTTGAACTTATTCCTCTTAAATGAAATTTTGTATCCTTTGATAAATAGTTCCCCAGCACCACAATTTCCCAGACCCTATGACTACTATTGCACTCTGACAAGATTATCTTCTTTAAGGAGGAATAGTGCATCATTGCGTGCATACATAGGTGGGCAGGTAGAGAGATAAGCAGTCATAGGGTGATTGAAACATCCATAAAATTTGAATGAGGGCAATGAATGAGAGGCTCGGCTTGTGGTAAAGGCAAGTGACAGGTGTTCATCCCAGTGGAGAGGTCCAGGGAGACCTACATCAGTGGAATCCTACAGGAAAATACTGTAGGTGTGAAGAGGTGTGAAGAAGACACGGGATTGGGGAAGGTGGTTTCCACCAGGGAGAGAGCAAGAAAGAGGGGAGGAATATATATAAATTTGAGGTTTCCTCTCAATATAATACAATATATGTATATAAGTATATCATATAATGTATATAATTGTATGTAATATACAATTGGAGGGGCAGGGAAGAAGAAAGTCAGTGGCAGGAGGTGTTTCCTGTGCCAGGAGGTGTTTCCTGTGTCAGGAGCTAAGGAATCATCACATATAATATACTTTAATATGCATTTACTTTGGAATTTAAAATACATAACATTTATCTTAAAATGATGAAATATAAATAAATTGGAATCTTGATTAAAAATTAGAATTAATAATGTAATTTCACAAATTAAAATATGATTAAAATTAACCTCAACTTTTAAAGGTTGTTTGAAAATGAGTAGTAGGAGAGACCTGCAAGTTGCATATTATTTCATATTTATTTTCAATCTTTTGGCATTTCAGAGAATACTAACTTATCTAAGTTCTCCCTGCTGATGTATAATAAAAATGGAATTTTTAGCCTGAAAGCTTTCTGTAGCATCTCAATAAAGAGACAGTACAGGCCAAATGAGGGAGTGAAAGGGAAAATGACAAATTTGTAGTATGAAGAAAGGAAAGGGTGTCATCTACAACAATTAAACATAAGAAGGACAATGGCCCTTCTTGTGATTAATCCTCTGTTCTTGAAATAATTAGTACAACCTTTTATCCAGTTGGCATGATTTTAGTCACTTTACCAATATTCCTAAAGATTATTAATCTTAATATGCACAAAGCTACCCATCCATGGACATTCAAATTCCTCGGAATTTTTGTATAACCTGTAAATTATAAGATTTTTTCCAAATTGGACCCAATAGATATGTATATTTATTATGTGTCAGTCAAAAATTTTAAGGCAGGCATGGTGGTGCAGCCCTGTAATCCCAGTGTCAGGGGCAGGGGCAAGAGAACTGCAGGTTCAAGGCCAGCCACAGCAATTTACAAAGGTCCCAGGCAACGTAAAGAGATCCTGTCTCAAAATAAAATATAGAGGGGTCAGGGATGTAATTCAGTGGTTAAGCACCCCTGGGTATAATCCTTATTATGAAAAAATTAATAAGTATTTAAATAAATGGAAATGTTAACTATCCTGATTTGATCATTGTACACAATATATGTATCAAATTATCACATGGCATCACATGCAATTATACAATTAAAATAAATAATAATTAAAAACTAATCTGAATGGCACATATTTCTCAATCTACTAATCCAGTTTTATCCAACATGAGCTAAAAACAAATTAGCAACCTAGCAGCCCATGGAATACCTTATGTTTGTCCATTCGTTCATTCTTTCTTTCTTCCTATGTTTTTAAATGTTTCTGATATTTTATTCATTCACAAATTCATGTCCAAGCATAGTATTTGGCAGATATATTAAATTATAGTCATAATACAAATACAAAAGGAAGATAAAAATACTACCTAAATAATTTCTTAAACTTATTTTTGTAAGTAAAGATTTTTATATTACAACCAATGCAATGTTCAGTCTGCCTTTCAGAGGGAAAGTTTTAAGTTTTAAGTCATTTCCATACTGCAGAGATCCTTTCTAGGGAATTTCTCAATGTTCAGAATGGTTTGGTAAAGCTCTCTGGACAATGGGATTTTGTTCTGGTCTGTGAGTTTATCTACTCTCAGAGGTCTGGAAGTGAAGGCAGATCCAAGGTTGACTTAGTTTTCCTAGCTAGATAGCATCTTTGCATAATGTATCATTTTATAATATACAGAATTTCTTATTAGAGATTTTTCAAGTGCAACTAAAAATGCATTTAAAGTGGGGTGACCATGTGTCCTGACTAGCTAAGAGCTGAAGTTGTCCCCTGGGCAATCTGGGTGAGTTAGTTACTCCAATCTGAGGGCAAAACTTTGTTTTTTGGGCATGTAGTTCCACATTAGAAATATTTTCCAAGTAACAGTGAAGATTTTCACTTTAAATAGCAAAAACTTATTTTAAACCTTAGATATTTTAAGTAAAAAGAATCAAATATTTCCATTCCTTTTTAAAGAGAATACAATTGAACTTCTGTTCCTTTCATGTTGCAAATTGAGCAATAAAAAAGATAGTCCCATGCTTCCTTAACTTGGATCAGGAACCATTTTAAATTTATAATTAGCAATTCTAGAACTATAATCTGAAATCCTTCACACTTTGAGTTTTTGCGATTTGAGATCATTTTGGTGTCTACTTGCTTAATTGCAGAATGTCCTGTTCCCCTCCCTTAGTTGCTGAGCTTCTTTAAATAGGGTCCTTGTCTTGTTCATCTTTGTGCTTCGCACAATGAGCCAACTGTCACCATCACAGAGACAGAGAGAGAGCTTTGTAGAGAATGACTCCGAAAACAAGGCAAAGCTCACTCCCTGCTCAGTATCCATTAGCTAGTTGAACATCGCTCTCTTTATTTAGCCTACCAATGGTGGATTATTGATCAAGAATTTGATGTTAAGCATCTATGGCAAGCATCTTATATTTCACTTATCTTAACGTTACAATTTTTTGTTAATTAATTATTCAATGTCTAGTCTTTCAACTTGACTTTTAAGTACATATAGGCAAAGCTAGCCACGCTGCTATAACCCCAGTGCTGTGCCAGCAGCCTTATCATGGTGTCTGGCACGTATGAGCACATAACCATTGAATTAGTGAAAATATATTAGTAATATTTCCTAACATTTATTAAGAAACAGTATTACATGACCACGTTCAGCATTTTGCCTACCTTCCTGCATTTCACACAATCTTGACTTTCATAGGAACCAAATACAAGCTACTAGTAACAGTATCTGGTATTAAATAAGTGCCGAGATCACATTTTGTCCTTTTATTTCCTAATATGCAGGTGATTGTTGGGATAGCCTGGGGCACAAGGATATAACTTTTAAATTCATTCATTCTTACATAATTTTTGAAAGGCCTCAGGTCTTCAGTGACTATTAACTGAATCTATCAGGTCCTTGCCATGTGGGTCATGCCACAGGACCATTTACAACATGGGAGCTGGCTTCTCCCCATAGTAAGGACTCTGAGACCAAGCCAAGGGAAGGATACCCAGGACAGGGTCCATGGATAACTGGTAACTTAGTTTTAAAAGGTACTTCCATAGAGGAAGTGGACTATTCATTAGAATTGAGTCAGTAAGTTCGGGTCACACTCAAGGAGATAGGAGCACTCAGGGTACAGAGGTGATGCAGAGATGCTTGGGGCCATCCTATGGTACATGTTACACCACACACAGAGACAAAGAAATCGGATTTTGTGGTATATAAAGTAGAGGAAAAATCAACTGAAACTTTGGGAAAAGATGGAAGAGAAACTGGGACAAATGAATTTATCTGTATCACCACTGAGTCATGTAATTGCTCTGAAAAAGAAAAGACAGAGAATGATAAAGTAACAGCCAACATACCTGCACACAGTACCCTAGGGAATGTGCGTCTTGCAGAGGTGCATATTTAACAATACTGAAACTAGATTACATGCATACAAAATATGAACAAATAAGTAAATACATTATAGAAAGCTTGATTCCACTATTGGGGTGAGGAGTTTAACATAAATAAATGAAGATAGACTGAACCCTGTGAGGATGGATTAGAGTGAGATCTAGCAATGCAACTCATGTTTGCTGTGAAAGATGGAGAGATGACAGGTAACCCACTGTAGACACTCATGTGTCCATAGGTTAACAGCCATCTCCACCCCAGCTTAGGCTACCTCCACGAGTGGTAAAGACAGCCATGCTGATGTCATGTCCCTCTGGTTTGAAGTGATGAGAACACCTTACCTCTTTGGTATTCTTCCCCCAATCTCAGAACCCTGGACAAATCTTGTGAAAGCCACAAACAACTCCAAATTTAGGGATACTCTACAAAATGTCTGAACAATAAGCTCTAAAACTGACAAAGTCAGGAAGACGAAAACTGAGAAAACTGGCAGAGGGGGAAAGATAGCATAAATGCTCATGGAATCACCCGTATTGGATTCTGGGCCATCAAAAAGGACTTAAGTGAAGAGCTTATGAAAAGAAAAAAATAGTCCTTCAGCTATTATACTATGGTTATTTTTGTAATTTTGATCACTACTTTATGGATACATGTATTTTGATGAATATAGGGAAAAGATCTTACTATATTTGCCCTCTTTTGTCATAGTTATACAGAAATTGTGTTCTGCTTCACTAGACCACTGGAGTTGTGCAGCTATCAGGCAGGTCATTACTAGCTACATCAGCACGTAAATCCTAAAACATTTTCCTACACAACTGTGACATGACATCATAACACACGTCACTGTTAATAATAACAACAGTGATATAATTTTGTTATCTAAAATACTTTCCACATTCAGATACTTCCATATGGTCTAATAATACCCTTTACACCTCTCTATTTTCAATCCAGGAAAAGACTCGGGAGTAACTGAGGATCAAAAATTGACTTTAGTTATTTGTAATTATTTTATAAGCTTAAGACTTTCTCAAAAGAAGAAGTTACAAAGAGCAAGGCAGGGAAACAACCTTCCTAGGTCAGCTGATTTTCTGTAGCAATGTTTCCTTGGGGTCCTTTGTTGGTATTGTGTTTGGACTGAAAATTAGGCTTGGTCAAGAGAAACCAGAAGTTCTTTGGGCAACTGTTGAAGGCGACTGAAAATCAGAAACTAGAGAATTCTAAATGTAGTCTAAATCATCCCATATGACAATTTGTGAATTATTTAGTGATGCAGGAACCTGGGGAACTCCACCAGAGAGGCAGACTACAGTTTCTGGTACTCTCATGGCACTTAGAAGTGGGATGAGGTCTGAAATTAGCATAATTATTCTCTTTTAGATGTCTGAGAGGTTTTATAATTTTGGAGCTAGGGGTTAAGAGCTAAGGTAAAATTTTCTTAAGGCAGAATTTTAGGGTTCAGGATGCAAAAATCAGCCAGGTTCTTAATAAAAAGTTAAAGAAGGCCTCACTTGAGGAATGAGCAAGGGGTGATGTGAATCTGATTGAAAATAAAAGTCCAAGCCAACCAAGACCCACCTCAAACCCTAGGGCTTTGTTGGGGATAAGTCTTTCATCCTATCTACCCATCAGAAGGAATAACAAAACATCTGTGTCCTGTGTGGTTCTTTCAAACTTTTGTCTGGCAAATTTAAACAGCATACTAGACATGTGAGAAGGCTAGGTTATCCAAACATGTGAGGAGAACAAACAATCCAGCCATCCTACAGATATTCCAGATGTCATGGTGAACATACAAGAACATACAAGTGTGTTGTGTCACAGTATCTAAAATTTAATTTATTTTGAAAATGTTCATCAGCAAACTGAACATATCAAAAATCAGGATTGGCAAATGTGAAGATAGTTTAAGAGAAAATATTAGATTGAAGAATAAATAGGAAAGAATAAATCCTCAGATGGCAGAACTCAGTGATAGAGCCAAATCAGACAAATGATGCAGGCTCTGTATGTAGAGAATTTTGCTCTGCCTTTTGAAGAAAGGCTACAGTTTACTACAGGAGAGGTTGAGGCTCTGATGCTACAGTAAAATATTCTAAGTAGAATAACACTGAATTCTCTTGGAAATTGTAATCACCTTTCTTCTGCCTTTGCAGTAATTGTGGCAGTCACAAAGGTAATGATAAATATGCCATAGTTTCATCTTTAGTTGATTTAGATATTGGTGGAGGATGTGAGACGTTTCTCTTATTTTCCAGACATAAATTCAAACACACACATACTTCTAGTTCAAATAGCAACTCTGATTTCTGCAGAAGGCTACTGAGGTTCAGTGATAACTTATCTAGCACAAGGTCATACAGTCAACACTTGGCAGAGCTGATACAGTTCAAATTTAAGTTTTCTGTCTCCTTCATACTTATGAACACTTAACTATAGGTGAGGCAGAGTAGGAAGATGCCGCAAGAAAGACACAGATAACACACCACAGGCTTTCAAAAGAAGGAAAAAACTACAAGGAATGCCACATTTATTAATTGGGATTCTTTATAAATACATACACCATCTAGTACCATCCATCATATTCCTTTTTTTTGTGGCGGGGAGTGTATCAGGGATTGAACTCAGGGGTACTTGACCACTGAGCCACATCCTCAGCCCTATTTTGTTTTATGTAGAGACAGGTCTCACTGAGTTGCTTAGTGTCTCACCATTTCTGAGGCTGGCTTTGAACTCATGATTCTCCTGTCTCAGCCTCCTAAAGTGCTGGGATTACAGGCATGTACCACCATGCCTGGCTCATCACATTCCTATATATGATATGTTTGCCTTAGTTTATAAAACATGATCCACAGAAAGATGGATGATTTTTACCTCCCCTGGCCTGTGGTCAATACTTGCACCTGATTATTGAACAATTATAATGTAAACAGGAAGCTCTGCATTGGTTCACTTGAGTATTTTCATACATTTGCCCGTATTCCAACAGACTAGGATTCCTCCTTAAGGAAGTAGATTAAAAATTGTTTTAAATGGAGAAAGTTATAAGTTTCAAATAATTAGGGGAAAAACTAAGAGTATTAACAGCTAGGTCTTGTCAGTTTTTAATCAAGCCAGAGCTATGATTAAGTTATAATTATGACATAAAATATTACGCTAAGCTGCAAGAAACAAACGTGAGACATGCTTATTGAATTAGGCGGTGTAAATGATAAGTACTAGGGATACACACTAGGGATAAAAGAACACTTGCTTCATATTCAAGTGAAATATGTTCATCACCCCGTTATTTATTATTCAAAATACTGAGATGCAGTTCTTCTAACTTAAAGTGTAAAATATTTAAAAATGTTTTATGAATAATTGTTTTTTTTTTTCTATCACTAGGAGTTAATATCAACCTCACATAGAGAAGCCTGGAGTCTTGAAAATCGCAAACCTGAGTTCAAACCTGGTCATTGCACAGCCTTTCATCACCCTGAGTGTGTATTCTCATCTTTCAGTTTTAATCTCTGCAACTATGAAATAAAATTTTTTAAAAATGAATCCTTTTGAACCTTGGGTCTATGTGGTTTAGAAATAATGTATGGATAGTTCGTGATACACAAGAAGGACATAATGAACCTAGTAAATAGTTCACCAGATTTCGATTTCAATGGGAGATCAAATTCCCCATGTCTGTTGGCTTTTTTCTGTTCTGTGGGTCCTCATGAGAACTGTTCTCCAGCCCAGGGAAGGAGTGTTCCAATAGTGCAGGTCACATGCCGCAGAGCCCACAGACACACAACAAGGCAGTGGAAACTCTATCGGAGCATTTGGAGAAAAGGAAATCAATTCCTAACTATTTTAATAAAAGACTTTTGGAGTATGTGTCATTTTAAAAAATTGATAAGGTTTTATGAGTTTTTAAGAATCTAAAACAAGGTAAAATACTGGAGAGACCTTACTCAACAAATTATTTCAGAAATGGATTCTACATGTAGAAATTCCTTTTCTAGTGTTTATCCAGCAATTGTCTAATTCCATGTGCCTTAGAAGAAAATTTTGAATTTTTGATAGAAGTGTCATACAAGTAAATTTTTCCTTTAATTTTTTTTTTAAGAATATTGGGCTTATTAAGAAAGTTGGTACCTGAGCTGATGTGATGGAGAGTTGGGCCCACCTTTTCTTCTAGTCGGCACAGTGTCTTTAGTCTAATGCCTAGGTCCTTGATCCCCTTTGAGTTGAGATTTGTCCAGAGTGAGAGACAGGGGTTCAGTTTCGTTCTACATATAGATTTCCAGTTTTTCCAGCACTATTTGTTGAAGAGGCTTTTTTCTTTTTTTCCTCCAAAGTGTATCATTGGCACCTTGGTCCAATATGAGGTAACTGTATTTTTGTGGCTTTGTCTCTGTGTCTTCTGTTCTGTTCCATGAGTCTTCTTGCCTGTTTTGGTGTCAATACCATGGTGGTTTTGTTACTATAGCTCTACAGTATGATTTTAGCTCTGGTATTGTGAGGCCTCTTGCTTCATTTTTTCCACTAAGGATCGCTTTGGCTTTTCGGAGCCTCTTGTTTTTCCAGATGAATTTCATGAGTGTTTTTCTCTTTCTATGAAGAATGATGAAAATTGCATTAAATCTGTATAGCACTTTTGGTAGTATGGCCATTTTAACAATATTGATTCTGCCTATACAAAAGCATGGGAGATCTTTCCATCTTCTAAGGTCTTCCTCAATTTCTTTCTTTAGTGTTCTATAATTTTCATTGTAGAGGTCTTTCACATCTTTTGTTAGATTGATTCCCATGTATTTTTTGAGGCTATTGTGAATAGGGTATTTTTCCTAATAGCTCTCTTTGAGTGGATTCATCACTGATGTATAGGAATACATTTGATTTATGGGTGTTAATTTTATATCCTGCTACATTGTTGAATTCATTTACGACTTCTAGAAGTTTTCTGGTGAACTTCCTTAATAAGATCCCTAAAGCACAAAAGGTAAAATTAATAATCAATAAATGAGATGGCATCAAACTAAAGTGTTTCTTTGCAACAAAGTAAACAATCAAGAGTGTGAAAGTGAGAGCCTACAGAATGGGAGAAAATCTCTGCCACCTGCACCTCAGATAGAGCATTAGTCTCTAGAATATATAAAGAACTCGAAAACTTTAATACCAAAAGGAAACCACATAATTCAACCAATGAATGAGCAAAGGAACTGAACAGACACTAAATAACAACAAATATATTTTAAAAAATTCAACCCCTCTAGCAATTAGAGAAATGCAAATTAAAGATTTCATCTCACTCCAGAGTGGCAATTATCCAGAATTTAAACAACAATAAATGTTGGTGAGGATATGAGGAAAAGGTACACTCTTACATTGCTGCTGGGACTGCATATTGGTGTAACCACTATGGAAGGCTTGGAGTACAACTACCGTTTGACCCAGTTATCCCAGTCCTTGGTGTATATCCAAAGAAGTTAAAATGAGCATACTACAGTGATACAGCCACATCAATGTTCTTAACAGCTCAATTTACAATAGCTAAGCTACAGAACCAACCTAGGTACCCTTCAACAGAATAATGGATGAAGAAAATATGGTATAGATACACAATGGAGTATTACTCACCCATAAAGAAAAGCTACTTTATGACTTCTGCCAGAAAGTAGATGGATCTGGAGATTATCATACTATGTGAAGTAAGCCAGTCCCAAGAAACCAAAGGTCAAATGTTTTCTCTGATGGGTGGAAGCTAACTCACAATAAGGGAGGGGGCTGGGTGAGGGGAAGAATAGAAGTGCAGTAGATCAGACAATGAGAAATGGAGAGAAGCGAGGGGGTAAGCAAAGGAGAGACAATAGAATGAATCCAACATAGTTTTCCCATGTATGTATATGAAAACAACACAGTGAATTTCGCCACCATGTACATTGATCAGAATGGGACTCTAGATAGAATAATGTATATTACGTGCTTATATAATTATATCACAATGCATTCTGCTGTCATCTGCATATGAAAAAAACAATAAAAAATAATTTTAATAGAAAAAATAAATATTTTTAAATATTTAGAAACAAAAAGAATGTCTGGGTGCAACACTCTTGTGTGAATGATGGCATCACTTTCAGGTACTGTAGACAACAACTTCTTCAGCCAATTAACACTCACCTGATGCTGCTCATCTCACTCAACTGCAATATGTGTGCCTGTGAATGTGGGTGTGTGTACATACCAGGATTAGTTCTTGGGAACTCACTAGTGTTTAAGGGTATTAACCTTCAAGCCTGTCAATTCTTGTGCAAAATGGCAAAACTAAACATGTAAATAAAGGAAAAGACCCATGAAATGCATTGAAATATATAAAATAATTAAATAAAATAGAGGGCCATGGGAGCCTCTTGGAGTGAGTGACATCCAAACTGAGAACAGAATGAGATATCTGAGTAAAGAAAAGTAGGTAGCTATACAGAGTTGCAGAGGATGTGAGGGCAGGGATGTGAGGTCAGAGGTGTAGAAACAAGCTGTAGTAGTGGGGTGGTATGTTACAGACTGTGACGTAGGACTGAGTCTGGGATGAAGGAGGACAGAGGAGGCCAACAAGAAAGTAGTAGAGAAAGAGTGAGGAAGCAATTCATTAATTATAGTAAATAACAACAACTGCCTTTCCCTGATTACTAACTAGGGTGAGAGTGTCATGATAAACTTACCACATAACTAAATAGTTTTTACTACTTTTAAGAATCATAAGTATAAGCATCTGTTTAACTCCATTCCTTAGAGAAAATGGAACCTTGGTTAAGAGATCTGCTTTTGATCTTTACCCTCAACAAGGTCAGTCGCAGGTCTCAGTCCTTATTCTTACCATCCTCTTTCCGACTTCAGTTATTAAGGAATTTTAGCCTATTACTTGTCGGGGGCTTATGAGAAGTGGAGGACAGTATTTTGGGAGAAAGCTGATCAGAATGTCTGCGACTCATGATGGTATGTGTAGGGAGGCCATAATGTGGTTTGGGTGTTCTTGTCATTCGCACATCGTCCAGCCCATGTCCTGTGGGAGAAAAGTCAGGGACCAGGAACTTCTCTATTACTAAGAAGGAGGTTTATGTAGTCACATAGACAAGAGCATCTTTTGTACTCCTTTAAGATGCAGGTGTGAACAAACATAATGAAACCTCCACTGATGACTCAAAGACAGAGAACGCTGGTGCTAGGAGGAGGCCAGGAGCAGCATGGTGCCCCAGATTGCCTGTGAACTGGACGTGCAGCCATTTAACTGCCCTGACAGCCATATGTCATTGGTTCCTTTACTGGCTCTGCTGTGTCCTGATTGAATGACTACTAATTGGAGTAATTTTTATTTGTTCATTTAATTTTTCACTTATTTATGCTTTCGGGATGACAGCACGATGGATCAGGCACCATGTTGGGCAGCAGTAATTAAAGGAAAGGGAGCATTTCTTCAAAGTAATAGAAGAGAGGAATATATTTGTCGACATTTTTATTATAATATGTCATGTACTCTTCCACAGCTGGGGATATAGTTATGGGAAAAATAACACAAAATTCTTAATTCTACTTGCTGAATAGAGTAAGATTTCATGGACAGGTGATGCTAGAACTGAATATGGAAGGACAGAATAGACTTCTTGAAAGAAACAAAGGAGCAAATATATAATAAGTAAACATAAATATTTATTGAGTATCTTCTCTTCCTAGGCACTAGAGACTAGCAGTGAACAAGAGATTATCCTCTGTCTTTGGAGAGTTTGCATTCTGTGTAGAAGAAACGTAGTAAAATAAAGCATCAGACCAAAGAAGGAACTGACCATCCATGTTGCCAGGATCAAGGGCTTCAAAAGTCCAGATGGAAGGGGTTAGTGTAAACTTCAGACAGTGCTATTAGCCTAGCTACAATAAAACCAGAACCAAACATTCAGCTCACGCCAGTTCCTTGAATGCATCTCTGCTGCAATTCAGTGGCTCCAGCTCAGGGCTCCTTCCATCTTTCCTCCTGGACACAACCTCCCCATCTATTCCAGGGAAGGGAATACACATTCTGTGTTTCTACATCCCCATTCCTAGCAATGTCCATAGGATAGGTGATTAAAAATGCCTGTTAGTGAAGTTGCTGAGCACAAAATCAAGAGCGCCAACAACTCTGTGTTTGTATGTGTGTGCATGTGTAATAGAATCTGCAATGTTAGTGATAATATGACTAAAGATAGGAACAAAATTACCAAGTCCCCAAAGCTAAATCTAAAAATAGAAATGGGAGAACACTACATTGAAAGATACAAAAAAGTACTAGATAGATTAAATAGATAGATAGATAGAAATGATAGATGATAGAGAGATAGATAGATGATAGGTAGATATCTCCAAGATAGTAGCACCTCTGTAAATCCTCCATAACTTTTATTTCATATATTTTCTATGTATGTTAATGGATTGGAACACTCAATATTATAAATATAGTAATTTTCTGAGTTTTATATATTAACTGAATAAACCCAAATGCTCTGAATAAATACAAATATGTCAAAATATTTGTTGGACTACATTTGTGTAGGTAGGTGGAAATTGAAAAATGCCACTCCAAATGTTATGGGGAAATGTGAAGAAGAAAGAATAACAAAATAATCTTGAAGAAAAAAATGCTGGATATAGTGTGACTTGTTCTAAATCAGTAATAGCTTAAATAGTGTAGTATTGATGCAAAACCAGAAAATAATCATGAAATAAAATAGAGAATGTGGAAAGAGATCCGTGCATACATGGTTAGATGATTTTTGACAAAAATAGATTTGCAATGTGGTAGGAAAGAGTATTATTTTTATTAAATGGTGCTGAGCCAATTTCTGTGACAGGTAAAAAATATACATATATAACGAACACAGGGAATAACATCTTCATTGCTAAGGAATACCCAAACATTTTTAAGTGTTTATAAAACCTGAGACATAAAACTACTAAGCAAAAAAGAAAAATAATAAATCAAACTTTACCAAAATTAAAAGCTCAAGTACATTCTGCAACCAGAAGAGAAGGGGGATGAGCTATGTGTGGGCACAAAGAACTGTAGAATTAGAACATGCCCCTGCAGCAGAGTGCAGAAGAAGCTCAGAATGAATGGAGTTCAATAGCCAGCCATCAGCGTCGTCCATGCAGTGTTTAATACTTTATACAGTTTGCAAAACCAGGGGTACATATCTGAGCATAGCATAGATGTGAAAGTGATGGAATTTGTAAAGGTGTTACAATTTTGGATGCTAAGATCATAGTGACTGATTTAAATATTTTCTCAAAAAATTATTAGCTCTATGAGCTTCAGAAAATCCTTAACTTTTCTGTCTTTAGCATCCTCAGTCAGGAAGAAATAATGGTAGCATAAGCTTCCCAGTGAAGTCACATGTGTCTTGTGCTCTCAACACCATGCTGGATGCTGGGGACCACTAGAGAGCCAGGAGTGCTTGTGTCATTCATCACCACACTGCACAGTGCATCCGCACCCGTGGTTCTCCTTTCTCTCTAAAGGATTTAACAACTGTGGAATGTATTACAAAATTAATTCAATGCCCCCCGCATCTGCTTGTAATTTTATAGATGTATGTACATAGGTGTGAGGGTATGTTCGTGTGTGTGTGTGTAATGATGACTTTATGTGATGAACTTTACTGAAGATCTAGGACACACAGACTGCTCATCTCATAGCTGAGATTCCTAGACAGGGAAAGAAATCGGAGGTTTATTGAGCACCTGCACATCTCATGCATTTTACATGTATTCTCTCATTTAATCTCTCCAACGATCTATTGAAGGATATATTATTTTCCCCATTTAACCAAGAAAGAAATGGAGGGTGAACATGATTTAGTCATTCACTCAACACTACAGAGCCTATAAGTAGTTCAACTGTCATCCTCACATGGATTGATGTGCATCTTTCAGAGCACTGTATTGTCTCCTGGCCTGCAAGAGCTCAGTGTGTTCTATAGACACCATCAGCCCTGCATACTAGTGGGTTTAGTACCAGAGAAAATGTTCATAAATGTCACAAAGAGGTATGCTTAAAATACTCTGGCAGATTAGATAAACATGGAAATGTTTTGTAGTTATGACTGTCAGTAAAAACTTCCTCTGTTAGTTTTGTGCAGGACATCGCTCATACATTATGCATACTTGTATTCTGTACTTTGAGCCTTTAAATTTGATATTTTTGTTGGCCCAAATCTGCTCTACACTCTCTCTTTTCCTCTGGATCCAACATAGCATTTTCTACATAGTCACCACTAATTGGAGAACTAATGCAGTGTTGATAAATTAATAGGAAAAATGTACAAAACAAAGAGTTTTAAAAATATACCACATTCCCATGGAGAATGTCTACTTAGCCACTATCTCTCTATAAAATATATGTGTTTTGGCCTATTAATGTGTTTGTTTTTTAAATCAGGCTATTCTGAAAATGTTGCACATTTGTACGCTTATTCTCAGTGGGTTTGGTAAGACACACAGATACAAAAAGATTGCCAGGAAGGTGTAAGTGTTTATTGCTCAACAGCTCTGTAGAAACAGCACATACCCCAGGGCCTCCCAGGAAGCACCCAGTGCAGATGAAGAGCTTTCACTGAGGGAACAAAGCAGTCAGTGGATACCAGGGCTCCTTAGCTGGAATGGCTGTGGTGGCCCTCAGCTGTGCAGGCCACCTCTAGCTGTCTGGAGCCTGGCCCTGGAGTCATCAGAGCAGGAGTAATTTTATTTCCCTGAGCGAAGAATTGCATAAAAGCAGGCAGGTGAAGGGTATGGATTCTGCATCAGTCCTTTGGTTATCAAAGGTGAGTCCGGTCAGACAAGTATGTTAAATCTAGGGATTGCCTGACCTTCAGAGCATCAGTAACATAAGCTTTCAGGGCCTGGATGGCCAGAGCATCGAGAGCACAGAAAATAAAGTTAATGCACAGTCCTTAAGCACTTGCTTGGTGTTTATTCAAAGAAAGACTGAATACCTTAGAAGGTGAGTCTCTATAGGACAATATCTGTGCTAGGTGTCAAGAAAAATCATTAAAGTACACAAGAGTGAAGCTGCAGCTCGTGTATGGTCTGGGTAGTGTCTATTTCAGGTTATTCTTCATTTCTGCAGAATTTTTCAGCCATTTACTGAAAAGAGTATTACTTAGATCTGTACTTAGAATACTCCTTTTTATTCACTTTCTTTCCTGAGAGTTCTGTGACCCTATGTTTTTTGGCATTCTTTCTAATTAGCAACAGATGGATGAAGAAACTTTTGATCCTGCACTGTATTCCATGCTGTTAGTGTTGCTTTCAAAATGGCAAAAACACAGACCTAAGTAACAATTTCTTAAGCAAATTTAACTTCCCTTGAACTCTTCCTACTAATGGTCATTCCTAAGTCTGGCTGCCAAGTCTGAGGCCGGGTGTGTAACTATGAAGCACGGGGCTCTGGAGAAAATGGCAACTCAATCCCACTGGCTACGTCTGCCGCCACTGTCTCTCCTTCTGCACATCTGTTTCACTGGGAAAGAAGATCATCACCATGATCCTCTCAGTCCAAGTTTTCTGTATTATCTACAGCTGACTTGGTGCAGTAGGAATCAGCCAAGAAGCTCAGGATGCATTTCCATTGGTATGAGCCACGTTTGGTTCCACAGATACTCTAATTTGCTCTGAACATGTAAGAGCATCCTAAGACAACTCTTCTTTCAACCCTCTATTTTCTAGCCCCAAGGAAGCAAAAGTACCCAGGAGGCAGCATAGTTTGTCATTTAGTGGGATGTACATTGGGACTTTTATGGAAATGTGTCCAGGAGGCTGCATCCTGCAGAGTGTGTTGGGGGCATTAGATGTGACGGACAAGTCGTGCTCTTCCCTCTCGATTCCTGCATCTAGATTTTTTTTTCTAA